>JAUZNJ010073330.1:0-25313 GCA_034780135.1 Jordanella pulchra | reverse complement strand
ATTATCAGGATTTTTAAAAGCATTTTAAGAACTATATCAAAGAAGTCCATAAATTAAGTTCAACCCTTCTGCTCTCAGTCTTCTCATTTAGTTAGTTCCGGTTCCTCTGATGAACAAACTCTCAATGTTTCATTTTAAAAGCAGAGTTTTAGTGACTTGGCAAACTGAATCTATATTGAAAAACAACATTACGCACATTGGGGGGGTTATTAGACCGGGGCTGACCACGTGCTCACAATCACGCTACCTTTTACAGAACGGCGTTTTTCACCGTGGCGCAGCACCAATGTGCAGAGTGAACAGATCGGTGCAGATGAAGCTGTCTGGGATCCGACATCTGCAAACAGCGCTTATTTACCGCAGGTGCTGTTTATTCCTCCTGAGTTTCTCAGAGTGACTGAAGCTTTGAAGATTAATTTACACTGTAATTATCGGGGGTGTGTTGTCATGTCATTTCTCTTATGAAAATACATTTAAATACATTCATTTAAATGTCAGATGAGGGCTTATGGGAAAAAAAGTAAATAAAATATGAAAAATCTGACCAAAAGGGCACTTTGTATGCAGGGAGCAAAAGGGGCAGGGGGTCCCCTCCCCCTCTGCACGTGCCTGCTGTAAAGATGTTTTCATCCTGATAAAGTGAGGAAAGGCTTTTCCACATAAAGCGAATCACTATGGTAAAGAAACTACAGAATTAAAGCACAGTAGGAACTGAAAATTCAAGCAAAATGCAAAGACACAATTAGATCAGTTGGGTCAACTGATGTTTTAAAAATGATTGTTTAAACAGATATTTTTAAATGCGATTTATGAATACCTTTACTTGAAAGTATGCAAAATATTTTTGCTTTACTTTGGTCAAAGCCAAACACAAACCAAAGCTATGATCTTTAATGATTTATTGACTTTTGTAATGAATAGCCTTAACTTGAACGACTTTACCAAGTTAGTATTGTACATGTTCCACCCTTAGACGGAAGTATTTGTTGTTACAAAGTGAAAGCACACAGTCTGAATTGTTTAACCCATTTACTCAAGTAGTTCATCACCATTTAAGATGTGCTAATACACAGAAATAATTCAAAATATTTTGACAATTATGTACATAGCTCCCAGAAGCACAATTATTTAAATTATACAAATTCAGCCCTTTAAATTCACATCTGAATTCATTCATGTCACGAGCTGAATCTTACAAGGAACAGTGGCATTTCCATTGCTAAATTAAGATAAATTAAGTTTTTTTGTTGAAAATCTGGCTGCACTGCAATGGTTCCTTTAACAGTGTCTATTTGGCAGAAGGAAAAAAAAAACCCCACAGATATTTGGCTGTTGCATCGGCTTGTGCGCAGATAAAGTGCCCACAAAAGTGTTCATGCCTGCTAAAGGGTTTCATGTCCTGTCACGTTATAACCACAAACATAAAGGTGTTCTATTAGGATTCTACTTAATAGATCAACACCAAGCTGGAAGCAGCTGGGAATTGGAAGGACTGTGTGACTGGCATTTAAATTAGTTTTACAAATAAAGATCCAAAGAGTGTTTAATCCTCATCAGAAGTCCCTGAATTGGTAGTTTAACATGGTTATGATAGCTTCATGCTGGGAGAGTTAATAGGAAGACAGGAGGAGCTAAGATTTGAAAATCACTATTCACATACGCTCTTTTTTTTTAATCTTTAGTCACTAGATGTTTGAAGCAGGTAGAAGCATAACTGTGGTTCTACACTGTAAAAACTCAAGAGGCTGCATATAAATATAAACTGTATTTTCTGTTTTAATTACTAAAACTCAAAGAAAATCCTTTTTTCTTCCAATTCACAATATTTATGTTGATCTGTCACATAGAATCTCCATAAAACGCATTAAAGTTTTTAGCAGAAAGAAGAAAAAAAAAAAAAAAAAAAACACACTTTTTTCCAAGACACATTCGGCTGTGAATCTTATGTTGAACAATGTCAGCTTTTTAAAGTTGCTTGTTGATGTTGTATACTTTTTAGCATGGCAAAAATTCAGGCAGAGAAGCAGGTAAGAACTGTGGAGTGCATGGCAGCATTAAAAACAGCGTGTAACTGTTTGCAGCTTCAGAATTCGGTGAAAATGTTCAGTACAGCTGGTTTGTAGCCTTTACGAACTGAATCCCATCGGGAAAAAAAAAAAAAAAAAAAAAAAAGGAAAATGCGTAACTTCATTCAACTGTGTAAATACAGCTAAAACGTACTTCCACTGTGCAACATCTGGACGATGTCTATTACAGACACCAATGTTATTGCCTTTTCAGCTCCTGTGAAATCCTTTTCTGAATGTGCAAACAGCTGAGTTGGATACCACTTACAGGTTCGACAGCAATAACCAGATTAACAAGGCTTTTTATTTCAACTAGTCCCACCAATTGCTGGTCTCCATAGGAGTTCATTACAAATGAGTCGGTGGCCGCACACCGTGAGCTCAAATGTCCACATCATCCGAGTCGGACGTGCTGGATGACTTGGTATCCTCCTGACTTTCTCCCCACACAAACTTATAGTTGTTTTCCAGCTCCTGCTGCCTTTTTTGCTCTTTATAAACCTCCTCTGTGCCTCCAGTCTGCAAAGTGAAACAAAGAATAGTTCATGGAAAATAAACCAGACGCAGATCCAATGTTATTTGCATTGCAAAGTTCTTTGGATGAGTGTTTGCTTCTAAACGTCCATTTGGACTTTCAGTTTGAACAAAGAGCTTATAAGGTTTCTTGCCAAATGACCTCGATGACAATCCCTTCTTATAAAAACGTAACCATGTGCTTGACTACATAAAGCAATAAAGTTTAAAATGGTCAAACAACCATTAGCCAACGGATCTGTAATAAAAGTTCCCCATTAAGTGGGATTTTAAAGAATAATTAATTTTACGGTTTCAGTTACAAACCAAATGCCAAACTGTAGTGCTACATCATAACAGAAAAAAATCCTGTGACAATTTTTTTGCAATTTAAAATGATTTGATGTTAAAAAAAAAAATGTATATGCTTCCAGAAGTTACTTTTCAATAATTTCGTAATCTGAAATGCAACAGCTCAGAGTGAGTTTATAGCAAATATTGCTATAGTGGTTATTTGATAGTGAAGCTGGAAACACATAAGGGGTGAGAACGTGAGAAAGGGGTGAGGAAACAGAAGAAAGGAAGAAGAAAGAGGTGAAAGAAGGAAAAAGAAACACAGAAATGAAGTTAGAACACATGTAGAAATATACAATTCTATTGAAACATAATGACACCGAAACTTGTCTCCGCTGAGTTTTAGCTAATGCTAGTAACTTGATTTTTACACACCTTAAACAACTTCAGTTTGCACAGCAGTTTGTGCGCCAAGGAGCATAAATGTACTGTATACTCAAAGGGGCACTTTCATTCCTACTTAAAAAAAAAAAAAAAAAAGAAAACAATAAAAACAGTGAAGTCTCATAATTCATAAGGTTAACAAGATGTAGATTATCATCCATCTTCGTAAATAGCTGTGTAACGGTGTGCATGATGATGGAAGTAGAGCAGCCTTGGCTCTGCTGGAGGATATCACCGCTGGTATAAGACGATGCAAGACATATCAGCTGTTATTGATTGACCAGGTCCTCGCTGTGCTTTGTGCAGCAGGAATATTTGTAGCTGATTGATAACATTCATCCCTGAGCCGCCTCACACCAGGAAAATGGGGCAACCTCATCCATATGTTGCTCAGACGCGTTATATAACAGTTTATAAACCAATATAAACTGCACCTGCGAATACACACATTTGCACATGGTGTGTGTGTGTGTGTGGTGACATTCAATAACACTTTACTATTCCCAAAGGGAAATTCATAATTCCTTTCTAATAAAAATATGGGGGGCATGTTCTCGTGAATTATAATTTAGTATACATTACAATAATTGAGCTTAAGACGACAGAAAGACAGAACCATCTGCACCTTATAGAAACAATTTAAAACAAAAAATAGACTATTGATCTTATTTTCTTTATTACTGCAAAGTATTACTTTTTTTCCCCAGCCGACATCACTCAAGAAGTCTCTCTGTAACTGACTGATGTTGCCATGGTTAGTTTGACAGGTGGTCGGTGCCTTCTGGGTAAAATAACTAATTTGAACTCAGTTTTGCACATTTCATTTTTTTTTTTTGGCTGCCAGAAATTTCAAAGTTTCTTAAAACCGTAAACATTCAGAATGAAAGCAGCACACTCTTTTGTACATGAGGCCCCAAAACATTGATAATGGAGCAAGAAATACATCTTAAAAGTACAAAATAACATCTAGAACAAACATCAGGGCTCCAGAGAACTTCGAATAAATTCAGAAGTAAATATCTGTACATCCTTGGTTTTTGGTTTTAAAAAGCTGGATAGCTTTTATGTTCCCTCAAGTTTCTAATGCAAGTTAGGGCTGGACAATTAATCAATCCGTGTCAATAGAAAGTAAATCCAATAAAATGTTCAATTAACTCTGATCAAAAATAGCATAGCCTAATGGGGGATGTAGAGGAATGATCTCGCCTCTCAACCCCCCGTGACCAAACTAAGCCAAGTTGGCAGCAGGGCTCATCGATTTTAAGGGGGTAAAGGTTATATTTAAACAAGGTTAAAGTTTAAACTTGTGCTTTTCCCCCGTGGCCTTTATTTCAAAAAGGCAAAAAAAACCTAATAATTATTGATAGACTGATATAAAAGGTTTATATTAGGATGCATGTTTTAGCCATATCACCCAGTCCTAACGATAGACAGAATTTCAGCTACACATTGATCATCAAACACAGTAACAACTAAATCTTTTTACTGCACTTTTCTTTTTCATGCCAAACTGTAAGCGATGTAACAGTTAAAATGTTACTATATGAGAGAGATCTGTGAGGCCGATTTCAATCTACTAAACAATCACCAAGCCCTTATGTTGGTAGTTTTTCCTATTTGGAGAGCGTCCCTGCCGGTCATGCTGAACATGAGGGTTTGAATCATGATGGGGATTTCATCAACCACAAATAGCACAGGTTATATTTTAGAATGGAGCCTTTCAACGAAAGGAGCCTAATTTCTAATTTACCTATCACTTCCTAAGCTAAACACCGGAGTTCTTGCATTTTATTAAGTGTTTCTTATTGTTATATAGTGTTAACTAAATAAATAAATAAACCCTGGGCCCCTTAACTGATCAGTTGTTCGGTTTCATTTTGTTTTTTGCTGCTGTAGAGGTTTTCCTTCTGGATTACACTTTATTTTCTTTGAAATGGTTAACATGGAGCTTTAGTGAGCAAAAAAATATTCCAGTTTCAGCTGCAGGGCGGCTCTTTTTATGTTATGAACCACTGTTTAAGCTCTTGCACATAATTACTGGTATTTGTTGAAGGTAGCCAACAAATCATGTGAAATGTTGTTTGTGAAGGTTAAACATAACTACAGCATTAACATCCTTTTCCCGTCAGCACATATTTCTTCCTTTACCCATAGATGTCAGTTTAATTGTATAGGAGTCATAACCTGTTTTTTTTTTGTTTTTTTTTACACAACCGGTCTCTTGAAGATAACGAGTGCTATGCAATGCAAAGCTTTTTAACCCACGCCATTTACTTTGTGTCATATAGCACTTGAACTCTGTTAAGCTGCTGTTTTTATTCAAATATGACAACAAAAAAAAACCAAACAATTCTTTGTCTTCAAATGTTTATTTTGTTTAAGTCAACTTTAGGCGTGCACGCTGACAACAATTAAAGAGGAAATGCAACATCTGTTATCAGCAACTCAAACTGAAACGAAGGAGGAACTTTTTCAGTTTGCTCTCTAACAGGTCAGTTGGAGTCTGATGGCGAGCAATGGGAGCAGGGTTCATTTATCATTTCCTACAAGCTCTCGCAAGTTCTGAGGAATTTCAGAACATGGCAATAAAAGACACAAGTCATTTCTACAGTCAAAAGCTCAACAGTAACTTCCGTGGAACTATAGTTAACCCTTTAGTGTAATAAACATTTCTGGTATGATAAAAGAAGCTTAAAATCTAATTTTGATGAAGGTTAAAAACTGGAATCTAGGTTCTTGGATCTTGAATTTAGGTTCAAGTTTCCTCATTTAACACTACTTTTCCGAAAGGTAAATTCAGAGGATGAGCATTTAATTAGCCTCAAAAATCAACTAATCTAGATTTAGTCAAAATGCAGACATCTAAAACGTCTGCTACTGTGGGTAAGATTTTAAATTATTAGAATATAATAGTATGAAAATATGGGCTGATATTGATGTAAACAAATAAAATGGAATTACAATTATTTGTCAGTGAATGGTTTATTAGACTACAATTTATTCCATCAGATGAATTGATAACATTCGCTCAAAAGGAATGTTATCGCTCACTAGAGGGCGCCACTGTTTATTCTTAAGCGGAGCTTTTATTATTTGTAACGACAGAACAGAGGAAGGCATGCTAAAACAGAAACATGAATCGACTGAGAGTCCGATCTGTGTTGAATTACGCTGCTTTATGGCGATAAGGATACAGAATGTGATTTATTTTGTTGTGTTTGCAAATATAAACACTTGATAAGTATTTGCCCATTTTACTGCTTGTTCTTGCAGCACAACGTTCTCTGCTGTGCTTGAAAAGCCAGGTTTTGATGATAAAAAAAGGGAGTGTGTTTGCATGATGATAAAAGAAGACATGATAGCAAGAAGAATAGAATAATACAATAGAAGAATAGTCAAGAATAAACGTGGACCTTTAATATTTTTCTGAGAGTAACTAGCATAACCTGTTCAGAGCACAAACTCTCTTCCACTAGATTGTTGCATTACAGTAAAACACAACAATAACGCGGTTTCCAGGACAACACAGTCTAACAGCATATTGGAGCAACATACCCTTGTCTATACATCGTATCTGTTAAGGATAATTTTATATGTCTGTAAATTGGAAATCATAAATATTTCACATATTTTACTCATCTTTTTTCAGCAATCTCATGTGTTCCTGTTTTATCACATAAATAAGTTTATTAAAGTGTGAGAACATAAATCTTTTTGTTTATTCAGTCAGTACTTCATACAGCAGGCACAATAAATAGTTAAAATATAATATACTATTCTATTCTTAACTCAGCATATGGTATAAATATATTTAGCCCTTCATGTTATGGAAAGATTTTCTTGATACAACAGAAAACTAAAAATTAAGAAACTTGCTGCTCATTAAAAAATTTCCTGGTGGATCTTTTAACTTCATATTGATTTCATTGTTGTCTCAATATTAAGGTGATTTATAACGTTCATCACTGACCTCTACAGATGTCGTATTTCCCTAAACCTTTGGTCACCATAAAACCATCCAGTGTTGCTTCTCTGCTTTAAATTAAAACCCTCAATACTTTGCTGCATCACAACTGTTGTCACACAACCAAACAAAATGCAAACGGCATATTTTCATAAATTATTTGCCATTAATTGCTTGATATCTAAAATTTGATACTACAGAAACTCAAACCTATCTACCAGCTCCACAGTTAGCATGCTTTCAAAACCAGTTTGTGTTCAGATTCAGCTAATGTCAGTAATACATACCAAGAGATTGATGAGCAGCTCCCTGAAGGACTTTGTATCTTCTTCAGTAAGCCATTGATCACCTGCCTCCTCCGCATTCTTTCGGGTCAGAATCTTCACCTCAATTTTACCTTTAACAAGAACACAAAAACATAAAACCCCAAAAGCTCAAAGGCAATATACCTGAAATATAGATTATTACAATGAATATGAAGCAAACAAGGGTGGAAAAAAAAAAGACATATGGATGATAAAGCCTTCATCTCTTTAAATGAGCTTCATTCTAGAGCTGCCATCTGCTAAAATATTTCAGGATATACTCCAGATTTATTGCCATTTTATGGCTAAACCTTTAAAGAAGTTTATATAAATGGAGTAAAGATAAGATGGAAGGAGACAGATCTTGATAAAAGCCAAAGACAGGCAATGGAAAAAGAGAAAAGGCTGTGTGTATAGCTGCACCGCCCCTCCGTACCTTCAGCCTTTAGTCCTGCCTTCTCTAGCTGCTCTTTAACCACGTCCTTTATGTGCTGCCACTGGGGGTCTCCTTCGCCCATCTCCTGAACTTTGACCTCACCATCAGGGCTGCTGCCCGTCTTATACTTAGTAATTTTGATCTTAACGTGGTCGTCAGCTGCTTGGTCTGAGGTGACGAGACAGAAGAGGGACAAAAGAGAGAATTCACCTCAAAACCCGTCAGGAGGGTCACAGGCTGGAGGTGCTGTCCGGATGCACCTTTTAAAAATCAACATTTTTGTGCCGTGGCAAATTCACGTCACCTATTTGATTTCAGTCATTTTAGATCTGATTTTGTTAATTAAAAAATAATAATAAGCCCAATTTTATAATAATGGCAGCAGGAAAAAAAGACCACCAACCAAATGAGAGTTTAATCTGAAATAATGGCTTATTTTTGGATCATGTTCTCCGCTTTCTGAGATGAAGAACATAACATCACTGATGATCATAAATGGCTTGTGATGATGACGACACACGTGCACATAATGACAGCAGTCCAGAACAGTCTGTAAACGTTACCTGGCTGCTTAGGAGCCAGGCTTGGGCTGCCTCTGCTCGGGTCACTGGCTCTTTGGACCTTCTGCTGCTCTGGATCTTGAACATCTTTTTCCTCCAGATGATCCAGTAATTTATCCAATGTCGTCTCAAGAGCCTGTGTTGCCTGAGTGCGATCAAACTCTCCTTTTAGACCCTCGGTTTCCAGTTCCTGCTGGGCCTACCAAACAAACAGAATGACAACATAAATATATATTGTTTAAAGAATATAAATTAGATCCCTCAGTAATATGCAAGTCTGAAACCTCATCTATGATGTTATCAAACTCCTTCTGCATTTCCTCTTTTATCTCTTCGATCTTCTCAGAAGGCACAGAGAGGTCAGCCATCTCCTCCTCAAACTCCTCTAGTAACTGTTCATCTTCGTCTTTCTCCTCCTCTCTGAGCTTCCTTGGATGCAGGTCACCTGTTGATTTCTCTTCCCGACTTCTCGCCAGGTTTTCTGCTTTCTGTAACAATTATAACAGAGAGCTTCCTTTGTACACCAAACACACTCAAAAAGGAAAAGCATATGAGAAGTGAGAGTACTGACCTTCCTGTTACTCTCCTTGAGATGCTGAACGAACTTCATCAGATCTGCTGGGTCAGTGATGATTTTAAAGTTGAATCTTTCTACTTAGAGGAAACAGGAACAACTAATTACCAAATGCTCAGATGTATGGATCTACACATCAAAATGTTTAGTCATTCAAATAATTATGTTTAGAAACTGAAACTTTTGAATGGATTAAATACAAAGAGGTCAATTTAACATGTGGATTTTCATGATTAATAAAAAAAAAAATCAAACCCAAAATTATTTCTCAGACTATACAAGACAAATGAAAAAAAAGATTGCTGACAGATGACCAGCAGACAGTCATCATTGTCCTTCACGGGGTTAATAGGCCACTAGAGAATATGAATGCTCATAAAGTGCGTCGTATCCATCCATCTTCTCCCGCTTATTACGCCGGGGTCACGGTGTGGCCGCTGCCCATCTCATCCTGGACAGGTCGCCAGTCTGTCGCAGGGCAGTGACATATCCTACTTAAGTAAAGCTGAGTAGAACTAGTAGTGTTTCCCCAAATATTTCCCCCCTCAGAAGGATCACTGCATGCGGATAAAGTCAAACATTTGTATGGGGACACCATATATCTTACAAGCCTGTCTAAATAACCATATCACATCTTAAACTAGAACTACCTTTGAATGGTTGCTCCTGTATAATCGTATTCTCTGTGCATACGTACTCATAAACAGCGAGTCATGCAAGCACCAATGGTTGCAGAGATTCTGCAACCATCTGCAAAACTCACTTAAATACCTTCATTTTTAAACACCCCCAGAGTTGTGAGGATAGCAGAGCTCACTGTCAACTACAACTCTCCTACTACAGGGTTTTTCTTTTCATTGTTCGATTGTCTTTTGGCTTAATGAATCGAAGAGTTTCACTTTATGAATCAAATTACTTAAATAAATCGCTAAGATGCATATGAATATAGGAAGTAAAATACAAATTTAAATGTAATAGGCCCTTTTTTTCCTGGTATCATAAAGAACAGTACCTTCTTCTGCTTCGTTGTCTGCTGGAGAGTTATAGTCATCATCTGCCACCTTTTAAGAGGAAACATTTGTGAAGAGAATGATGAAACAGAAAATAAGAAAGATAAACTACATCCTCTAGTGGCTGAAATTAAAAGTGTAAAATAAAAACAAGACCTGTTTATTAATCAGAGACATTTGATAGTTGTTTACTTACTTTACTTACTTACTTTAGAGAGAATCAAAGACATTTGAATACAAATGCCACCTTATATATCCTGTCTCTGTTTTGCTGTTCGGAGGGTACACTAAGACATGAAAATTAAACTAAACTTTAAACACAACCTTCAGACCTGCAGTCTAACAGCTCAAACACATTGACTCGACAATAAATAAAGAATTTAAGTACAAAATTTAAACTCTTCCAAAGTAGAAATATACTTTCTCTTAGGTAATAAAGGTTTATTTAATAATAATAATTTTGCCTCTTCCGTAGGTTGTTCCCTGCGAGAAGATGTTGAAAAAAAACCTAATGATGCCCTAGAAACCTAACAAGAGCGATGAAAAGCTACAATTCAGAAATTAATCTCATCTCTCTCTTCCTCTTAGTAGAAGAACCAGCATTTGTATGCTGAAGAAAACTCTTAAGATACACTTCTTAGAGGAAATACTTTAATTAGTAGATCAGGGCCTGCTGATATGCAGAAACTTTTTCTACTATATACTTTTGTTCATCCTCAAGAAGTGTCTATTTATGTTTCGTGAAAATTCACTGTATAAGGGACAAATATTTGCATGATAGTTAAACAACAAAAAAAACTGAAAGGATTACTTTAGTGTTAGTGTGTCTTTATAGTTCAGTACCTCATTCTCATGTTGAGAAGCTGTCGATTTTAATTGTTCAGGTTTTGTCACACCTTCCCAAAAGTCTGCATCCTCCACCTCTTCTGATGCTGTATCTTCAGACACATCCCGTCCTGCTTTAAAACAGCATATAGAAAAGTTTACAGGAAAGAAATATGTATATATGCTTTATATTTTCATTGCAGGCAAAAAAACAAAACATGTTATTTAAGTCCTTTGAGTTTAAAGCCATGGAGCTTTTACCAACTGATGCGTCTGGGTTGCTGGTTGTTGGAGGCGTGGTCTCCTCTGCTGTTACTTCCACTGTACCATCTACACCTTCATTACCAGCCAACATCTCATCAAGGCTCTTCAGCTCCTCAGAGATTTGCTCCACTTTACGCTTTGTGTCCGCTGGGAACAGACAGAGGAAGAGGAAAACAGTTGAAACGTCGCTGAACATCCTGTTAGAAATGATCATTGTAAACATGTTCATTAACACACTAATGCCCATCAGCAATAACAAAATATGTTATTGTTCCACCTTTTTACCAAAATGACGCACCACAACATTGTAAACCTTTGTTTCTGTTCACTCACAGACTTGAGCTTTCACATAATCCATGTACTGCTGTGCACTCAGAGCCGGCTGACACACAATACCCTGCGGCTTGGAGGAGGACGGCGGCCGCAGAAAGGGATGCTGGCAGGTGCGACTGGTGTGAACAGTCAATACGTAGCGGCATGACTGTGGCTCGTCCACTCGGGCGATGTAATCACTCGAGCCTTCTTCGCAAACAAACTGGAAACGGAGACAAAGGATTACAAATGGTACATAAATAGAACTTTAAACACCTTTGAAAGGGATGCCTCCAAACAAAAGTTGTACAGACAGTTTAACCAGTTGTGTCCAGAGATTTACACATTAATAAATCTGGATGTAAAACAAACTGAATTTCCCTTCAGGGATTAATAAAGTATAATTGAATTGAAACTGTAACTTGAACTTTTTACAAACAGAGCTACTTGGGTTACAGTGATCATACAACTTCACTAAATTCAAAAGTCTCACCCTGACTTCAGTCTCTCTGGGATTTCCATTTAGGTCACACTTGGATCCATTAACATAGGTCTGGCTGTGGTACCGCTTCAGCTTGTGCTGTTTCGAGGCCTGCAAGATAAACAAGGAAGGGGAGATATCAGAGGGAAGTCTTCCAGCTGTTTTCTTATAAAAACAAGGTGCTGTGTAGAATCATCAAATCTGCGAACCATGTTCATATCTTGTCACAGTACAAACATCAACTTCTGTTTATTTTAATCGGTAATTTATGTGATAGACCAAAACAAAATAGATCAGAATTTTAAAGTTAAAGAAAAATGATATCCATTATAATTCAAATTATTTGTAGTAGGGCAGCAACTAACGATTATTTTGCCAATTGATTTATTTTTTTATTAACTGATTAATAATCGGGTGGCAAAGTGATCCTTAAAGAAGAGTTTTTATAGAATTGAAACCAGTTTTAGAGTTAGTTCTGGATAAAGTATATTGACTGATTAAAAAATCTTTTTTATCTTAAACGCAAAATGTATTTTTTTCTTTTTAAATTTTGGTATAATTACTGCTCTAGGTGGGTTGCTCTGTCAGCTCAAGGCCTGTTTTAGAGCCTCTATACTCCAGTTAACAATGAAGCCATTAATAAATGAGTTGACGATTATTTAAACAATTGATTGATCAAGATTAATACTATTAATTGTTTCAGCTTTGGTGTGTAGTATACTTGTGTTGAGAAATCTTTCGTTTTCAGTCAAGCAAATACTGTTCAATCCAATTCCCAGTAGATCTACCTTTCACTCCGGCCACATCAAATCTGATGGTGTCACTAACACATAATTTTACATTCTAAACTACCTCAGCCTTGGGCTGGACGATATGGCCCAAATATCTCATCTCCAATTTATTCCCACCAAATCTGATTGAGTTTTTTCTAACTTTAAGTTTCATAATAAAAGTGATATTGCTTTCAAAAACTTTCATCCCCTATAGAAGGTGACCTGAATTTAAAGGACAATGAAGTTCAAGCTGTAAAACCTCCTGGTAAAATAATTATGTTTCACAACAAACAACAAAAACAGAACACAGTAAATGTTCACAGAGAGTGGTTTTAAACACTGAGCTAGTTTATCAGTTATGAGAACACATCTAAGAAGAAAAAGTGATTTTTTTTTTAAATATGATTTTCCAAAAAGTAAATCTTCCATAAGCTAAATAAAATTCTATTAATTGATTAAAATCGGATTATCACCCAGCCTTGGATGGAAAGCAGTTGTAAATTAACTCATTATGCCATGGAGTCTCCGCTGAATTAAAGTCTGGACGTTCCCCAACATTTTGATTCATCCCCCAGCCTCCCTGACCCAGCTGACAATTTTGTTTTTATTCCCACAGCAAGATGCTGCCACCACCATATGTGAAAGTGGATCTTGTGTGTTCAAGGTGATCTGCAGTGTCTCTTAACCACCAGGTTTCTTACCAGCAAATTTCAGCACATCAGGCCCTGACAACCTCTAACACCACAGAAAACATTAATGATGTATATATATCACAAGAGCCTTCTTCCACTTGTTTACTGCGTCTTCTGCAGCATGTGTGAAATCCCTAAAAACAGGACAGTGTATGTCTTTCTTTGTGACACTTTTCCATAAAGACCAGATTTTTATAGCCCACCATTCTTAGTTGTCCCATCAACAGATTCAACACAAATCTTTGCAGCTCCTCCAGAGTTACTATGGTCTTTTGAAACGCTTGTCTAATTAATGCTCTTCTGGACTATAGTTCAGGTGGCCATGCCTTAATGGGTTTATAATTATGTTCATAAGATTTTCAAACATGTATATAGTTTTGGAACCAGACTCTGCTTAGCACTTCTTAACTCTCTAACTGAACTGTCGCTGTGTTGCTTGGTCTTCATGATGCTGGTAAATTTACTCATGTTCTCTAACAAACCTGGCAGCTTCAAACAATAGATGGACTTATACTGACATCAAGTTAAAAACAGACAGATCAACAGCATCAGAGTAAGGGGTTATTAATACCAATCCCAGTTTGTTGGTCTAGCACATATAAACTCAAAAAAATACACCAAACTAGGTGGTTATAAAGAGACAGAGTGTGAATTCAATAAACAGTAAATAAATTGGTTTAATGTTAACAACATGCAATTCATCCGACATTAAGGCAGTCCTACCTTTGCTGTTTCATTGTTCCAATCAAATTCAGACTCATAGTGTCCCAGAAAAAGAATGTCCCCTTTAATTTCAGAGTCTATGAGAAAAGATCATTAAAAAAAAGCTTTTAAAATAACAAATTGTGGATTTAAAATAATTATCAGTTATTTAACTGGTATGAGAGCTCCTTACACTTTGCTGTAATTAACTTCAATTTGAACTGAGCTTTAAACTGTCAGAGATAGACACACATTAAAAAGCCAAATTACCCAAAGCTTTGTTTTGCATATTTTTTTTGTCATGTACAAAAAAAAATCCACATATTAAAATAGTTTTCCAAAACTGTTTGATCCCACTCCAGAATGATGTAAAAAAAAAAAAAACATGTATAGATCTTTTAAAGCAGAAATGTAATTATATATTTTTTTTTATCCTTTTACAAATCTAAGAAATTCAACTGGGTTAAAAACAAAAAAATTGTGACATTGTTCAAGGTTCAACAGAGGACTCCAACCAAATCCACAGCCCATAAATAAAGAGTCAATTATTCCTAGAAGTTTGAAGACAGTTTGAGTCTAAATAGAGAAAACAAATCAAATTTTCAATTCGTACATTATTGTGTTTGTCAATTAAAGAAAATGTAAAAAAGAAAAAAAAATGTTTCTTTCTTACCTTCAAGGTGATATTGTCTAATATGTTGACCGTGACAAAATTCATAGGTCCACCAATCCTTTGTCTGCAATAATTAAACACAGCAATTAGTATATTTTTCAGTTCAACATTTCTTTGTATCAACAGAAAACATAAAAGAAAATATCTTGTTAGAAGGTATTCAATCACATATTCATTTATACACATTTATTTGAGAAACCTAAAGGTTCTAAAGATAAAATGGTGAAACAATGGTCTACAGTGTTTTTTCTCTTACTGAATGGCATCTTTAAGGTTTTTTAAAAAAAATAAAGGCTGTCAAAACTTAAAACTGGATCGGTCACAAGTTCCCCAAAAAGGGTCATCCTTGCAGCCTTTTTTTCAACCTACCTTGTTCCCTTAAAGCTAACATGCAGGTTTTATATATTTTTTTTTTTCATTTCCACACAAACATTAAAAGATTTCTTTGAGTATGTTTGTCCAAGATCTTAAGTGTAAAATATAATAAAAATGTAACTTTAGGGCAAACATGGAATCAAACAAAAAACCAAAAAAAACAAAAAAAACAAAAAAAAACACAGAGAGTAAGTACAGACAGGATGAACAGATGAGTGAATAAAACATTGTGTGTCACCTTTTTAAACAATATTGTCTTAACCTGTTTTCACCACAAAGTTAAATCTATACTAATAATGTTGAGGCGTCTTTATCTATTTAGATTTTTTTTCACTCTGGAACTGTAAACAGAAGAGGTCTCATCTTAAGAGACCATTTGTGTTCAAATAAAAAATGTATGTTTAATGTTATACATTTAATTCAATACAACTGGTTTGTAGTGATTAATACAGAGTTATCTAGTTTTTTGATTGAAACTTTTACTTGACATCTTTAGCAAGTCAGTAAGAGATATAGCTTTTGCCCATGAAACCTAAAAATGTAGCATTATTCAACATTAATAGGGCTGCCCTGATTAGATTCCAGCACTTTCTTAACTTTCCTGCGACACACACTAGCATGCTGTAATATCATGCAATATTTATTGTTGTAAAAGCTCTCAAGCAATTATCACTGTACTAGAGATGGAAATTAAAGCTCCCTAATCTCGTCATTATATGAACAGCCTGCATTTGACAAGTGGATTACACAGATAAGCTGATACAGACACAGAGCACCAACCTTTACAAGACAGGGGGCTTTATGCATTGGCTTGAGGAGGTCCGGGATGTCTGGTCCAGTGTAGCCCTGCGAGTCGGGTTCAGAAGCTGGATCCTGGTGAAACCGGACCGCCTGGGCTGGAAGTCGACATTCATAGAGCTGCTTGTATTTGTTGGACACCATCATGACCTCCTCTGTCTTAGTCTTAAACAGGAAGACATCCCAAAAAACCATTAAAGCTCTTAACAACAGAACTAAACATAGACTTTTAACAAGCTAGCTTGGATGTTTCCTAACAGTCAATTGTTTGTGATGTAAAATTACAAAAAAGAGAAGCTACCTATGAGGAAAATGTAATGACAGCTGTTGCAAATAGCTGCGCGTGTAAACTTAAAACTGTTCTATTATCCGTGGCCCTGCGAATTTTTAAAACTTCTTCATACTTCGTAATATCACAAAAGAATTGCTCGCCGCAATGCAATTAAAATGAGATTAATATCCAATGGAATCATATTTAAAAAGCAGTAGCTTTCATTCTAGCTAACAAGCTAGATGTTACCGTTAGCGTCTTAAACGGCTTGACTTACCTGCCCCAACATTACGGGGTCAGGAAGAATTTGAATCCCATATTTCATTTCATTTAGCTCATCCAAGTTCAAGAAGGCTATGACAAAGAGGGGACATGTCAACAGAAAAAAGAAAAGCCTCTTAAGCCACCGTTCCAAGGAAGCGGCCATCGTAAACTCTCTGCTTATAACCGCCTCCTCTCCTCCCTCAAGCTATCCACTGACAACAGAAAAACACACAACGCCTGACCTGGTTGACGCTGATTGGTTATTGATAGAAATTCTGTGCTAACATTGGACCACGTTTCTGTCAATCAGCGAGCTTTCCGTTTCAGAGATGTTTGTTTGACAGAGCATAACATTCCAAAGGGGCGGTGCTATTTATTCATTAATTCACAACAAAGATGGAACTATCCTTCAAAATTTGTCTTGCTCTAAAATAAGCTCACATTTTTGGAGAGAGGTTTGCAGAAATGGACAAATTGGACTGATGGATGAGACATATTAGACGCGAATAAAATGCTATCTTTATTTTTTTCTGTGATACTGTGTTTTCGGATTATACTGAATAATGGATTTTCTATTTTAATTTCTATTATTTCTCTTTTGTTTCATTTTTTTCATAGACCATGCATTACCTTCTGTTTTTTATTTTACACCCAGTGGTAGGAAGATCTGGTAATGGGTGTGTGCGCTCTTATGTGCAGCATGGTGTAGGGGGCGCCAGAAAACCACATCAAAAGTTATCTTTAGTTGCATCTTAAATATTTTTGCCGTGTTTTGTGTTTATGCTTATCACATTTCCTCAAATTGAGATTTGTCTTTGACAAGTGGCAACAGTTCCTGCATGAAACACATGTGCAGGGGCGTTTCCTGGACCTGGGAATATTGAGGACTGAGCCCACACCTCAGGATGGGAATCTCGGGGAATTAGCTGAGACAGCCGTAGTGATCAATGTGGCATTCCCAGATGATGGAACATTTGGAAAATAGAACATGAGAAAATGGAAAAATACGAGGGCCTGAGGGAAGAACTGGAGAGAGCCTGTAAGGTGAAGGCAACTGTAGTGCCTATGGTCATTGGAGCAGTAACCCCCAGATTGGCGAAGTAGAAGTAGATCCAACAAATAATTGGAGAAACCTCAGGAGTACACGGAATAGGAGAGAGCAGTTTGTTTGTTTTGCTTAACCAGTCACTAGGCAAAGTAACTATGCTGTTACTTTTTGTAATCTAAACTGTTAGGATTACTATTCTGTTATCCTAACCTTAAAGTGGAAATGAAACGGTTGACCAAACTAACTTAATTCAAGAGATTTCCTTACTATTATCAATGATTATATTACTAATGTGAAGAATATAACTGTAAAAGAAAAAAATAAGCTTTGTTTTATAATTTTTTGGCAAGGGCGCCGCAATGTCGCAGTAATCCAAACGGTGACGCCAAAGGGTTTGTCGATGCTGCAGCCAGTCATTGAATATGTTGATAAAAGTAGCCATATCTGGCAACAATAAAACACTTAGGAAATTTCACATGATGGAGACAAACTTGAAAATATATATATATATAAAAGAGCTTTGCTTTCTCTTTTAAGCTTATATTTTTCACATTAGTAATATAATTATTGATAATAGTAAAACATATTCTCTTGAATTAAGTTGGTTTGGTTAACCGTTCATTTCCATTTTAAATACAACTGTAAGTTGAAGGTTTGATATGAATCTATCAGTGGAACTGAGCATTTGAAAATAATGTAGACTGATTGCACTAATTTACTGTGTGTGATTAAACAAGTGAGCCAAAAGACCTATTGACTATAATATATTTATATAGACATGATAACTATGTTCAGTCTATTACAAAAGAAGAATAAAAGAAACTAGATGTTTTTTTGAGCTGATATGTATCAACATTAACAGGCTAAAACTAGATATAAAAAAGACACAACACAGAGGAGGTAGAGTGCAATGTACTGCGAAACTAAGGCATCCAGTTGTTAGTCATTGATGTGGAAGGATAAGGTGCTTCAGCAGATTAGAGTTGCTTGTAACTCATGTAGATTGTTCTTTGCTCCTGCACATACATGCTTATCACAGGTCAATCAGTGAGTTGCTCTGTCTCGCCACCATAGCCTTGCTTTTTTCCTGTTGTTGGTCTCCGCGTGTGTGAAAGAGCATCTGCTCACCTTTTACTGGAAACAAAACAGCAGAGAGAGTTAGCTTATGAAAAGCGAAAAGTTGGTTTAATTGTAACGGAATCACGGAAATGGAAAAGACCGTAGATCTAGCAAAACAAAAACACTTTGTCTATCTTAATATGAATATGATTGTAAATGTGCAGGAATTTCATAAAAAAAAATAAAATAAAACTTTAACAACAAAAAAATAACTTGAAGGAACAAATCAGTTGTGATTTCTGTTCTATCATGTTTCATATTTTATTCATTATGAATGTATATTGTAAGATGTCTTTGGCCAGGACCAGCTTTTCAGGAGCGCTGGTCCCTGTTTAGAACCACCGATGATATCACACTTTATGAATTAATTTAAATAATCCAAATTCATATATAGCACATATAGCTATCAAGAATGAGCTGAACAGCTTTGTTTAGTAATGTGGGGTTACAGTTTAGCGAAAGGAGGGGCTTGTCCATGGTTCCATTCATGTAAGAACCGCTAATGCAATCAGTAGGCTGCATAGATTCCAGCTTTACAAAAGAATCATTATTTTTAAAATAATGTAAAGCTCCAATGTGTTTGAATATTAGATACAAAATAAGATTATGTGATGTCAGTGGAAGCTGGAGCCCTGCCAGCTCGGTGAGTCCTCTGGCTGTCGGGGTGTAGGTGCGGTGCGGTGTCTATCTGCTGCGCTGCCGCCGCTGTTGCTGCAGGGGGAGCATCCGTCCATCCACAGCGCGCTGCTGTGTGCTGCGATGTGCGGCGGCCGCGTCTCCTCCTTTTTCTCCCTTTATCTGAATTCACTTCCACCAGAACGCCTTGGAACGGATCCGTCATAACAGGGGAGAGCAATGCGCAGGAGGGTGGTGACACGTCTCGGTGCGCGTCTTTACTGAGGTGAGAAGCCTGTTCATTACCCTTTATTGTAAATAATAAGCCTGATTAGAGAGAAATAAAGACCCCTCATCAGCTGGACATTTCTGGCGACATTTCGATCTCTAGATGAACACAATTCGTTTGTAAACAAAAGACTTAGAAATTTGTATTTATTTGGAAAATATTGTTTTAATTATCCCCAAACGACGAATCAGGTTGCATTTGGCAGATAGGTTTAGGATGTAAAGCTACGGATTCGACAATGAGGCTTTTTAATGCGTCTGTCCTCCCTGCAGTATTTTTCACCGTGATAGGTACAGGCTAATGGGCCTGCTTGTAGCTTGGTATTTCAACCCCCTGTATTGGATTGCCGCACGTAAAATATGCCATATTTTCCATTTTTTTTACTGTGGTTGTTTGTGGATGCATGGGGAAGTAGCCCAGAATACTGATGGACCTAAGTCAGCAGCGGTTCTGTCACTTCGCACCTTGTGAGGGTCCCTATATCTAGACTCCTATACACCCCTGTAAACAACAGATTTTCGCTCTCTCACCATTTTAGATTCGAGATGAAGCACTAACATAATGAGCTGTGGTAGTAAAGGGAGGATACAAAGGGTTTGATCTGTGGTTTCAAATAAACCATAAAGCTTCGAAACATGATTTTCATTAAACCTAATCAAACCGACCTTAAATATAATGCTCGGTTTAGTTGCAAAATGTTACAAACACAATAGGGTCTCAAACAAAGCAAGAATACACACTTACATTATAACCTACATTATAAAAAGCATAAGGCAAATAATTTGTTCCTGTCACGGATAGTACAGACAGTTAACTGAACACAGACGTCTCTTGCTCTAAAAATGTTCTCTCTTTGAGTATTTTCTGATTTTTCTTTCTTTTTTGATAACCTAGGTTAATACAATATGCTATATTGAAATGCACCAACCATCCCCTTGCTCAATTATAAACCTCTCTGACAAAAGGAAGCTGGGAAATATATTTCAAAGAAGACACAACATACTTTTTGTATGAAGAAACTTAAAAACAAATGACATTGATCGGTCTGGGGAATCCCACGGAAGTGAAGTCATCACACAGAGTCTACAAGGGATAGTGGTGAACCTTTTTGGTAGTGACCATTCAATTTATTCCAGGAGTGAGCCATGACTCATTAGCGAAATCACAAATAAACTCAGAAAAACATGTAAAGTACTGCATTTCCCAACAAGGCCAAAGTCAAGGTTTATGTTTTGTCATTAAAAAAAAGCCAAAAAAATACATAAAATAGACATAATAGAAAATCACAGATTTGAGCCTTTTCCCAACTTCCTATATACACTATTATTAATACAGAAAACAATACATGATTTGTTAATCAAACCAAGTAAGATAATTTGACACATGATAAAATGTACATTCAATTTTCCTCATTCACTGCTTGTCTTACATGGCCAGAATCCTTTAAATTTGAGGTCATAACAAGGAGCTAAAAATGAGTGTATTCGTTTTTTTGAGTGGGGGTCAGTCTTTTTAACCATCTTGGACTTCCTTTCTGATGTGATGGGTGCTGGAAATGGATAGATGGATGGGGAATTCTGGACCGTCTGTTTCTGAATTTTAAAGGCATATCCTACTCGGAAGAAAACCAGAACTGGCTTTTGGGTTTTATCGATTTTGGGCGAGAAATGCATTGGGATGCCCCCAAAATGAACTGAACAGTGTAAGCAGTTGAGGCAGCAAAATGATAGGCATAACAGTGGATAGTGGTAATGAACCCAGCAATTTACATGAATAATCATAAACTAATAAGTCTTTGCATCTATTAAAAAATCCATCAAATATGAATTTTCCACGTTTTCTAATATCCATCTCTGTTATATATCAATAGAGGAGATTTCTACCCTAACTCTGAGTTTATATTCAAGATGCAGTCAATGCTGAAATGAGCTTTTCAACAACATTTTGTAACCATATTAAACAACCTCTAGTAACAGGTAAAGTAAAAAAAAAATACATGTATATTGTGTTTTTAATTTATTAATATTTTTCCAATTATTAGTAAAATACATGAAAAAATTAACCCAAATCAAACTATCCAATTTTTAGGGTAGCTACAAACTACTAACTAAGGGGGGAAATGAAACAAGTTATTAGTTGATTTATTTTTAAAGAACTGGCTGATAAAAAAAATACATAAACTAATGTAGAAAGACAAAATAAAAAAATGTTATAAAACTAAGATTTAGAAATAGTATTGACCTTTAACAGAACAAGCTTGTTTCTTTGCTGCAGAAACAGCAGTTCAGTCTGTACCAAGGCATGTATTTGAGTCCTGGCACTTCTTTGGACCAATGTCTCTTGATGTGAATGCTGCTCCTCTTCCTTTACCTTTCACAGCATCCACAGCAGGAACTCAGTCATGGGTAGGAAAGGAAGTCTAGAAGGGAACAACTGCTTTGAATTGGCTGTATGGATGATATTGCATGATAGAAATGTACATGACTAAAGCTCACCATAGTGTGACTACAGCGTTCAGAAAAAGGACCACAAAAAAACCAAAAACAAAAGTTACACAAATGCAGCAGATGGCTGAATCTCAATCCCAATTATGGAAGCATGTAGTGAATAGCGCCATAGAAACATATAGAGACGTTGGGAGGTTTCTGTGTTTAATGAACTAATGGTAGAAAGTATTCAGCTGCCTTTTCCTGCTTCCTCATTTCTGCTGGTACTATTCAGACAACACTTACAGTGACCACTAACACAATCAAGCTTTGCTTTAAGAGTCTCTATCAATTTAATCATTCAGATGGGCCTTAATGTTCTAACATTATGGGTATTCTTCCACAACTTTTTTTATACTTGGATTAATGGAGTTTTAGCCTCTATTGCATTGTAAGAATTCAATTAATCTCTTTTCTTGCTAAAGAATCAACAATAGATTCCCTTCTATCGAGCTTTGGTGAACTTCAGGATTGGATTAAATGTAGATAATGCCATTATTTGATGGAGATCGACCAAATTAGGATTTTTAAGGCCGACGTCAATTATTCTGACATCAGTCTAACTGACCCTAATACGTATGTGATGGCAATAATTTTGAACCAATATTGCTTTTTCTTTCTGCATTTACATGATGGAATTGAAACGGTGATAAGTCAACAACACTAAATTGAAATCAACTTAAATTGCTAAAACTACCTCCTTTTCATTTTCAAGTTTAGCTGTTTATTCTACTGTTTAACACAATTTAGCATTAATATCAATAAGTGAATGAAAAGCTGGGTCTTTTATTTATTACATTTCTACCACACAACCTTCAATTATACTGTGTTCCCCCTAGGGTGTAACCAACTGTAATCACTGCACTAATGAATTTGCCAGATTAATGGGTATAATAGCCATTATAGATATCAGAAAAAAAACTCTAATGTTGACCAGCTATTCAATCCATCTGTTTCTATTTTCCTACCATAGATTCACTTCAAGAATCTGGATATTGCACTTAAGGACAATGTATGATTCTGTTCTGTTTTGGGCTTTCAATAAGTAACAGAATGAGTCAGTGTATCTTAGGTGTTACCTTAAAATACATTTACAGTGTACGTAAGTAACATCCAGTTAAGTAAAATTTTGTAATCTAATTGATCAGAAGTGATAAGTGTTTTTCTAAATTGTTATAAGGATTATTAGTAATGTATGTAAATGTATGGGTTTGAAGTTTGAATAAAAAAGTATTCCTCTTAATATTCAAACACTTACCGGTTAGAGAATTATTGGCATTACAAGCCTAAGACTAGAGACATTTAGTCTAATTTACTGTATGATGGTGAGAATATGCTATAAAGGTATTTGAATACGGTGTTTATAAATATCTGATGTCAGTTACACTTGGTTTGATGGTGAACTGACAGTTTATTGTGTTGTTATCTGATTTTCAGATGGAACCAGAGCTCATGTGTTTACCTCTCTGTCTGCTTGGTTTCTGGAGATGCTGGTCTCAACAAAGATTAATCCTCTACTGACTGGATCGAGCCAGTGAGGTATACTGTACACAGAGACTGAGATTGTTATATGTTTGAGCTATGTGAAATGGTAAATACATTTAGTGTCACTAGTGTTTGCTATATAAGGATTGGTCCGGGCTTGGTTATGCCTCAGGCTTCTTTCCATATTTCAGACCCAACAACACACAAGGGCTTGTGTTCTTCTCCATTCATATCATGTCATTAGCTGGAGGATTATAATGGAATCTATTTACCAATGCGGTGTTTTCTTCATTGTTATTGATTTCAAAGGTAGAAACATCTCATTCTAAGCAGATCTATTTCCAGACAACATGACTAAATAAAGCACACCTAGATGGAGAACATTTTATTGTTGTTGTTGTTGTTTTTGGTCACATCAGGAAAACAAAGAACTTATTGTGTTCGTATAGAAAGGATTTGTGGGAGATGGAGACGGGTTTTTTTTAAATAAGGGGAGAAAAAAGTTCCTTTTTAGATTTTCAAACCGTTATGCTTAAATAGATTATTTAATTAAGCTGAATTATTTTAGCTCAGGGTTTTTCTGTCTCTCTTTTTTTTTTAGCAATGTCGCCCATATGTTGTTGCAGGACATACTCTAGAGTGAAAGTTTCGTTGTTATCAAAAAGAAAATCAGATTCTGCAGAATACAAGCTAGATAATGATATGAGCAGCTGATGATAAGCAAGCAGCAGAACACAAAATTAAGTGTGACAGAAACTTGTGAGGGACTGGCAGAAAGAAGAGGATACATTCACTGGAATGAAAAAAACAAAGAAAGCTAATTGTGGAAGCAGTACACAGTCACATGAATAAATGTGACTTATAGCTCAGTGGGACTTATACATTTGTTTGTTTTTTTCTCTTCAAGAAGGATTTGATGACTGATGTGGCTTATAGGCCAGAGAACACGTCATTTTTGTGCTCTTTATGGTATGCTCCAAGTTTCCTCCTCCAGATGGTTTGAATCAGCAGCACAACCCACTTTTGACAGCAAGGACCAGACTCAAGCGAGGACAAAAAGTGTTCAAAGTAGAAAAAGATTCAATTTAATTCTTCCAAACAATATTGAACAAAGCATAATGCAATTTATTGCAAGGATAAACTAAATTCTAAATGAATACAAACAAAACTGGCATCACAACAAAGAACAAAAGGCTGTTTAGATAGGGGTGGAGTAACTCAAATCTACCGCGAGGGAGGCACAACATAACAAAAGGGAACATAAATGCAAAATTCACTAAAGCATTATATGAAAAAAATAAAGCAAAACTAACTTTTACTTAGAAGAAACAATAATAAGTGAATATTTAAGTGACAGAATTAACTAATTAAAAACAACTTGAAACAAGTCTCCTCATTCCATCTTTCAAAAAACAAATGGTATGCTCCAGGATTTCTCCTCCAGCTGGTTTCAATCAGCAACAAATAAACTATAAAAGAATTTTGCAATTTATTGTGTTTAACTCCCTCATGATATCTAAAAATATAGCACCCACTTTATTAAAAAAAACAAACTAAGCCTATAAAAAGATTTATTTTAGGACAGAGAAGGTTCAGAGTCAATCCATCCATCCATCCATCCATCCATCCATCCATCCATCCATCCATCCATCCATCCATCCATCCATCCATCCAT
>JAUZNJ010073320.1:0-25317 GCA_034780135.1 Jordanella pulchra | reverse complement strand
AAGGAAGGAAGGAAGGAAGGAAGGAAGGAAGGAAGGAAGGAAGGAAGGAAGGAAGGAAGGAAGGAAGGAAGGAGACATCAAATGAAAGGTGTTGGGAAAAGAAGGACAAAGGAGTTGAAGAAATGGAAAGGTAGACAGAGGTAACAAAGGAAGGGTAAAAGGCAGAGAGAATGGCCACAAGGAAATTGTGTTTTGTCCAGACTACACGGTAACCCTGTTTATTTTGTCATTAAAATACCAAAAGCATATTTGCACAGATCTAAAAACTGTGAAACAGACAAAGTGTTCACCTGGCCAAGGTAAGGTCATGTTTGTGGTATTCCAGGGCTTTTCCATACTCCTTGAGGTAGAAGTAGGCATTGCCAAGTTGGCTGTAGATGGCACTGAGGGTCTTCAAGTCTTCCGTGCCGACTTGCACAGCCGCCTCAAAAAACGCTGTTCCTCCTTTAAAGTCTCCTGCTTTGCATAGCCGCTCACCTTCCAAGGCTAACTCCAAACAAGAGGCCTCCATCCTGAAAGGATATGTACATTCAAAATGAGCCAGAAGTAAGCTCTAAATATACCTGTAGAAAACTGTAACAGTTTTACAGGAAAATAGATGTTATTAAAGTGGAGGAGCAGCACGCATCATCACCATGACGAGCCATTTCTGTAGACTGTTGCCTTAGCAACTCAGCCTAAGGTCCAAGCGAAGCACCTTGAGAAGATATTGTACTTTTAGCTCCCTGGTTGCAACAGTTTGCTTTCTGAAGATGCATAGATGTTTTTGATCACATCAGAGTATGGTAGAGGTTTTCTATAGTGTGCTATACATTAGACCCAAAGTATCATAAGTGTGTGTAAAAGCCCAATTACAAAGTGCTGCTCAGAGCTTTATGCGTTAGCCTATTATACTGCAAATCCGATACATTAGTATGCATACCAATAGTATATTTGGCCATGAGAAAACTTTCTTATTGCCTTAATTCTGACACCCCATCAATTTTAGTGTTACTAAAGTTATAAACATTATAAAAACTAGAAAAGCACTCGGAGAGCGCAGACCTCCACCAAGCAGCTCGTTCCCCTGTCATACTGTGACCTCCACTTTCACAACGGACCCAGACCCTTGCCAAAAGTTAATAGATCGGTCCTTAGCCCACGACGCACCTTTGGTAAAGTTTTCAAGCAATTCAGTCGATAAGTTTTTCTGTACAGTTGCTAACAGACAAACAAACCAACAATACCGAAAAATAACCTCTTTGGCGGAGGTAATGAGGGCAAAGGGTAGAAAAGTTACTTAAATACAAAAGAAAAAAATCTTGGCAAGGATGATATTGATCATTTGATTACATCTTTGTAGCCAAGTTGGCAAATTCGCAAACCAAATCTTAACTTGTTAATATTTTTAAAGGGCTTTAAACTTTTCAACATCAGTGATATTGCATATATTGTAAAATGTAATGTAAAATTTTTTTAGGGTATAAAATTTTTGCCATACTTGGAAGAAAGACTTGTATAAAACCAATCCAAGTTATTTCAATTGTAACATGTCAGTGTGGAGAAACCAAGAGACCCATCTAAAGTAGTAATGCTTAGAGCTAATGCTGTCCTGTAATTTTGATAGAATCGTTTTTGCTGCTCTGTTTTTAAGTTTAAAAACTAATTACATCTTACGGTGGCATTTTTCCAAGAATGACCATAATATCTTGAGATTGTCAAGCTAGACAATGTCAAACACACAAATTTACAAGAAATTATTCTAATTTGCTCGCAAAACTAAACATGCAAAGGGTAGAATATCGAGGGAGACAATTATCCTTGAACATCTATATATTTCAAAAAGCATTATTCTAAAGTATTTGGGAGTTGCTTTGCTTCACATTTTTAACATATTTAAGGCATGTCTTTAAATATTTAACCCAAGCTTCTAAAATGCATGTAGGAGTCAGATTCATCAACATTAGTTTCCTAAAACATCCTAATCTGACCATAGATTCTCTACTTGTTCAAATAGAGATTGACCGAAACAGGCTTTCTTTTTTACTTTCTTTCTTTTTAAAGACTAAGGCCAATACTGATTATTTTGACATCAGTTTAACTGACTCCCTGTTTTTTGGGCTGATATTGCTTTTTTTTTTACTAATTTTTTAATGACAAAATGAGAAACTGATCATGAAAATTACACAAATGTGAATTCAAACAAACAAAATAAACACTTATAAATGAATTAAACAAAGCCTTAACAATGGATAGCAAATGAAGGGAGCAACAATGCATGTGTCTTAAGCGGTCTCAGGGCATGGCTGCAGAATACACTGATGAATTGGTAAATGCATCCATATATCGACAGACATTGGTACAAGAAAAAAAATGCTAATATCAGCTAAAACCACGGCCTGGCCAACATATCAATCTATCTATACCAAATAAATCCCTCAAAGTCCCTTAAGTGGTTCAAATCTCTTTAAAACGCCAAGATGACAAAATCCATATCAAGAAAATCCAGTTTTCTAGCAGCACCTGTGTTTTTGCTTGGTCCGCATCTTCTCCACATACACCTGGAGCTCCAAGTGTAAAGGCTTTAGCATAGACTGGGGACGGGCTCCCTGGTGGACCAGTCTGCACACTGCCCTCTCTGCTCCAGTCAGAGGACAAGGCTCCATAGACATGACATGAATGTTTCAGAAAAAAATTAAAAGAAAGTTTTTTCTCCTTTTCTCACAAAGTTGATTTTAGCAACAGAAATGGGGGGTCCGGGGTGGACCGTCTTTCCATTCAAATCTTAAATCCAGAGAGCTGGAAAACATCGAGCAAGATATAACAGAAAATTATAGCATAACTCCTACAGCTACACTTAGGATCCACTTAATAGTATCAGGTTTTCCAGAAAACAAACAAACAAAAAAACTTAAAGCTCCAATGCAAAAACTAAAGGAAATGTTTTAAAGTCCACAGAAGAGTAACAGCAGAAGTAGAAGGATCCCTTGGCAAAAACAGTTGAAAAGCTATTGTCTAATGAAAAGGTTGCCACCCGATGCTATTTCTATCATTACTAACGAAATGAATCCACTCCTTTCTTTATCTCACAATGCAGATGCAATCAGTTACAACACAGTTTAAGAAAAACCTTTTAATTAGCCCACTGTTCCACCGAGAAAAGGAATGAGAGGAACAGGCTTAATCGGAGACCTCCTTACTAGACTTCACACAGTGAAGTGAGTGGCCTAGACTAATCCATCTATCTGCTGACACTAGTGCAAACATAATTGGGTCAACACCCAAGAAAGATTATCAAGACTGTGACTTAGGACCAATGAAACACATTGTGGAAATTTTAATGCAAAATAAATTAAAAAAAAAAGTTAAATAAGAGTAGAACAGAGTAAATATAAAATAAAGGCATCCACTGTGCATGGCTTCCACCTAAACAGAGATTTATAAGATTTACAAGATATGGGCTAAAATGTGGAAAACTGATAAGCTTTACTTCAGAAAACCTCGTAATTTACGTCCTCGGAAAAGCAAAAGACCATCATTTTAACAAAATAAAAATAAAAAAACTAAAACTCCGATAACCTAAACAAGTTCTGGAAACACACCAAGGTCTAAAAGAAAACCAGAGTAACTCACTGCTTCAATATCTAAAGTTTAAAACTGTATTTTAGTACTTAAAGTTAACTTTTTTTTTTGTTTTAAACACATTTTATTTGTCCAGTAGGGCTGAAACAATTAATCGGATTAATCGGATTAATCATGATTAATCGATTATTGAAACAATTGTCAACTAATTTAGTAATCGATTAATCATCAGCTGGAGTATAGACTCTAAAACATACCTTTAGCGGACAGAGAAAAATACTTAGAGCAGGGATATCCACTAAAATTGGAAAAAAAAAAAATTAAAAAAAAAAAATCTTTATTTTGTTTTTAAAATAAAAAAAACATTTTGTCCATCAATAGGCTCTATCCGGAACTCCTCAGGTGTAAAAAAGTTTCTCACCAGGTTTAATTCTGTAAAAAAAAGATCTTCTTTCAGGAGCCTTTTGCCATCGGATTAATAATCGATTAATCGGAAAAAATAATCAGCAGATGAATCGATTAGTAAAAGAATCATTAGTTGAAGCCCTGTTATGCAGGTTCCAATTCCAAATAAATAAATAATTGCACACACCTCCCCTACTGTTACACAGACAGGTGGTTGTACACATTGCATCTTTGTTTAGAAAAAAAATCCATTGCACAACCTTTATCTTGCATGACATCTTTCACTAGAATCTGTTAAAATCCATTTTTATGAAAATCTGCCAATATACTTACGATTTTTTAAGAGGAAGTGAGCTGACGGAAAAAATATCTTAAGGCTCAACTCTAAGCATTGATAGGTCACTGACTCTTGGATGATTTAACAAGTGAAATATTTTGTAACCATATACAGCATTTAATTACCGTACTGAATGATTTAGAAGTAGACTGATACGTCGGCTG
The DNA here is from genome assembly GCA_034780135.1 of Jordanella pulchra. NCBI lineage: Eukaryota > Metazoa > Chordata > Actinopteri > Cyprinodontiformes > Cyprinodontidae > Jordanella > Jordanella pulchra. Next base: position 20,850 of record JAUZNJ010073320.1, on the reverse strand, counting down.
ACCAATATCAGCATTCTTTTTCTTCTATGAGTATATATCTAGTATATATCTTGATAGGACCAGGCAGGATATTGTGCATATATGCAACGGGTAAACAAGAAAGTAAAGCTGCCAAGCAAGTTAGCATTTCCTTTGTGGAGATGAAAAGAACGGGGAAGAGTCTACATTTAAATATGTAAGAAACTTTAGATGCCAGTGGTGAGCTGCAAGACCACAAAGTTTACGGATGCTTGAGTAAGCTAGCCGATGGTGATGGCGTACAACAATGTTTATGTCTGACGATCGGGTCCTTGCCAAATTTATTTCATGCTAAAAAATATATAAATATGCCATTTTATTTGAATACAAGTATATGTTTGTTTGTTTTTTATAGAACTTAACATGGCCCCTTCAAGATTAAGAGTTACACATGTCTGTAATATCTTAAACAGAGGTGCCAGAAGTGCAACTCAAGGACCATGTGGAGCCCAGCAAATCACTTTGTGAGGTCCCCTCTGCTATTTGTTAAAGCATATGTTGCCTACCCCCTACAAACTGAAGCCCGTTTTATAATTTATGTTGTTGTGTTCTGTAAAATCTAACATGCACCCTTTTACAGTTTTGGACCATATCATAGAATGCAGTTCATTACAAAGACTGGGTTAAAGGTTAAAGTACTGGAATGGAAATGGAAAGTCTTAACAGTGGAATTTAGGAAGATCAAATTTCCATTGTGGGTAGCAGTCCTTGAAAATGTGCAAAGTCCACTCCTAGGTATACCAAAAATAGCAAAACAAACTTCGGAGCTAGCTGAAAAAAACTGGAGGTGGAGGTCTGCATTTCTTAAACTCTAAGGCTGCAAAATAAAAATTCCAGTAAGCAATACAGATGGTAACGCTTCCCGTAAGAAAATAGTCCCACAAAGTCATTCACTCTTTAAAGGCACCATGGTCAAAACAAAGATGCAGCAGGAGTTACCAGCCAGAGCCAGAGGGAGAAAAGGCACAAGGCCAAAGAAAGCATAAAATCTTAAAAGAACATATTTCATCACATACTTGTCACTTCTATGCTGGGGAGAAAAAAAAACGTGGTTCTACACAAGTAGAAGCTTTTGTTTGGTACAGAGTTTGATCTTGTTGAAATTAAGCAAGCACTCAAATATTCAATAGTGGTTAAACTTTCATGAAAAGATATTTCATAGAAATCTGAAAATGAAAAGAGCATTGAAATTGAAAAAAGCTAAGCCAAACAAAATCAAGCGATGTGCCCTGTAAATGGAATAAGGTTGAGATGAATTAAATTGAATCCATCAATTCACAGGTAAATTTTGTAGTTTTCAAGAGTATTACAATTATCACAGGGAATCAGAGATTCCATTGCAGAAAAAAAAACGAAATTAAGAGAAACAATACATTTCAAACACTCAACTATAAAACTGTTTAAGAAAAAAAAATAAAAATCAAGTAACCAACTCTGAGAAATTAAGATCAAAGAGAAAACAAAACACAACAAAAAGACCAAAATCACAGTTAAAAAAAAACTGATATATGAGCACATAAAGAAGAAAAACAAAGTTAAGACCCAACAAAACAATGACTCATCTATTTGTTCTTTGTGACAGGACTTTACTAGCTCAGTGGTTGAACTCTGAGTGGATATGTGCGGAAAGAGCTCAGATTCTCTTCTCTGATGAATCCTTAAAACTAAGCTTTGCATCAAGCTTATACGTACCATTTTGTTTTATTTCTCATTCAAAAAATAAGCTCCACTGATCTATAAACTCTGTAAAAAGTAAAGAATAAATTGGCATATACAAAGATTTAGTTACAAAAAAAGAAAGGCTTTAAAAGGACAAGAAACAGAAGTAAAAGATTGAAAAGGGTTTGTTTTCTGCATTCAACCTTTGACTGGGCAATAAAATAATCGTATGTATGGCAATTCATATACATTAGATATGTTAAAACTTCATGTTTACCTATGGGTAACTCACTTTTGGGGGAATTTCAAGTGAGCTGGCACTGCCTGGGGAGCAATCTGGGGCTATAAGGCTCTTGCCTGAGGATCAAGAGTAGCAGTTTGTGGGGTTTGAACAGGGTAATTGCAGCCTTCAGAATGCAAGCTGACTAGGCCACCAGAAATGAATCAAGAGATGTAAGCCTATGGATTAGGGCTGCAACTAACGATTATTTTGCTAATCAATTCATCTGTTCATTATTTTTGCAATTAGTAATTTGATGGTAAAAGGTTCCTGAAAGATTTTTCACTGAATTAAACCAGGTGTAAGTAAAACTTTTCCACCTGAAGAGTTCTGGATAGAGTATATTGACGGACAAAATACTCGTAAATACAAAGTATTTATATATTTTTATAGAATTTTAGTATAAATTCTGCTTTAAGTGGTGTGAGCGGTCAGCTAAAAGGTATGTTTTAGAGTGTCTATAATCCAGTTAACGATTAATCGATTACTAAATTAGTTGAAGATTATTTCAATAATCGATTATGCACGATTAATCCGATTGTTTCAGCCCTACTATTTTCTGATATTGTTTAATTAAGGCCAACCCCCATTCAAAGGATATATTGATGAACTTAACACCATTAAAACTAAAACAATTTGCAAACAATATAGTAGGCTCTCACACATTTAGAGCAAGATGTTGCTTTAGTTATTTATTAATTCCTAAATCATTTAAATGGTCACATTTTATTACAACAGCAAGCAGTAGTGACAACTCATTTTATTTTGTAGCATCTAAAGAGGCAAGTCCAGAAATGGGAGAAAAAAATCTTGATGTGTAATGTTTATTGTTTGTTTATCTAAAGAATTAAACATCCTATAATTATATAATAATACAATTTAACACTGTGTTTACTGGACCAATAGGGTGTTACCCCAACACTACTGTGCCTTTCTGTATTTTTTATGTCAACTTATTTGTGTAAAATTTGTTTCAGTGCTGGCCTCCTATGGTGCATTCAGACCGGGCACAGTTGCCGCTGTCATTTCCTGGAACCACGCGGGGAGTTCACCGTTCTGCATCTCAGATGTAAAGTGTTTACGCCCTAGATTGTGCATCAAATTTAAGGAGCCTCTGCTGGGTGAAGCCGACACCCCATCCACATGAAAAAAACTCTGAAAATAGAATTGTTAATGCTTGATTAGTGCAGGTGTGCCACTTTCGTTTCAGAAATATTAACAATAATTTTTTAGGTTATCCAGAGGTTAAACTGTTGTTTGTGCTGATTTGGATAGAATTATTTTTAATTTCGTCCGATGACATCACCATCCCCGCAGATGATAGTGCCGTGCTCCTTTCCGGATATAAGGTTATTGCATAACATAACATGGCATTCCTGTACTACCACTGAATAGAACAGTGGTCATGTTTACCTTATTTAGTGGGTGATTGTTTAATATCTAGTAATTCATCAGCCTCCCAGAATCTTCCATTTGGACCTGCCGTTACCCATGGCGACCCCATGACATTTCCTGTTAAGGTCTCGCTTTTGGTATTTCATGATAAAAGCTCAGGTGAAATTTAACTTCAAGGACTGCTGCTTAATTGTTCTTTATGCACAACCTTTGAATCGATTTGGAAGTACCATCCATTTTTGGAGAAGCCCATGAAGCACTGAAAAAAAAAAAGCTACTTTGTTAAGTTCAGAGCTGTGTCTGGATGACTGTCGGATTATGCGGTACTTCCAGGTCTGAATGCACCATTATTGTTAAACAGTGGCTATTGGAGTTAAATTTTCTTATAGTTTCAAATGGTACATGCTTAGGTTATCATAGTCCTGCGTTTGGATTTAAAGCAGCTCCGACACAAATAGCAGAAGTGAGTCAACCTGTCCTCTGTTGCATAGGTGGGCCCCGCTTCAGGCAGTGCTAAAGCCAGCAGCTCAAACTGATAAGGCTCCAGCCCCATGGGCTCTACCAGGCCTCCTTTAACCTATGTTGATAAAAATCTTCCACCTCAAAAAATCTATCCATGGTACAACTGCCAGCTAATGCCTTTATAAATCCAATCATAGTAGCAGCTATTCCATATATTCTTCCTCCTGATCACACATCCTTCTACCCCATCAGTTCATTCATACACTTAGCCCCTACAGTTACTGCCATTGGCAGAGGGTGATTGGAGTGCGATTAGATGTTTTATATTTTTCAAAGGAATACCTGTTCTTAAAAATTGTTTTAATAAAGACATCAGATTTCAATATTTTCAGGAAGTACTAACAAAAATTCATGAAATATTGGAAGTGTGACGACGCCCTGTTAACTACTGCCTGTCATGTTACACCTAGACAAAAAAAAATTTACAGTGCACAGAATGTAATGTTATGTAAAAATGTTGTAAAAGTTTACACAGTTGTCACATTTCTGTGATTTAACACCCTTTCTTCAAAATCATTTTTTTCCCCTTCATTTAGTTTATTTAGTGGCAAATGCTAAATATAAATGCCAAGAATATATCTAAATATTATATCTGTATTATTTGTTAAATGTTTTTCTACATCTTTTTATTTATGTACATGAATTTTTTATTTATATCTAAATTTTACATCTATATCCGGAACTATACCTTGAATCCAAATCTAAACCTATATCCTAAATTTAATCGATTAATCTGTAATTTTGATCAATAAATTAGATTATTCAACAAATGGATAGATTAAAAAAAATTATTTGAATTATTTTATTAAAAATAGTAGGAATCAAATGTTTGGGAGAAATGTAAGTAACCATGCTCCTTTAACAGCTCAATTTCTGGCCACAACAGGGCATAAGAACACCAAATGAGGCATCCTTTGAAGGATCCATATGTCCTTCTCATTCCCTGTGCCCTGGGGCTGTGGCCACAAATTGAACTGTTAGAGGAGTCTGATCTAGGTTGCTATGGTGAATCAATTTATCTGTATTACATTGATGAGTCCTACTTGTATTGTGTTCGTGCTCGCTCTTAACTCAGAATTTATTTGCAAAGTTTAGTTAACCCACTGATATCACCTGTTCTGAGACAAAGAGCTTCAAGTAGGGAAGAAAGGGACTCAGTATCTGCTTACTACTAAAGGTAGAACAGCATTTTTTTCTGAAACAAGGCCCTGTTAAGTGAATTTTAAATTCTCTCTGGTTAATTTCCCCCTTAGCGTAGTTTGTTTGTGTACATGTGAACAGCAAAATTAGACAAGGGTGTGGAACAAAAATACTGTACCAAGGTCATTTGTAGGAAGTGGTCATGGTATGGTTCCACAAACTTTAAAGGCGTTTGTTTATGGTGTGAATTTTATCTGACCTCCATCCGACACAGATGCTAAGTGTACACAGCAAGCTGGAGCCAACGCTTCCCCATGGCAAAGTTTTCTTTGTGTTGTAGAATGCAATAGGGTAAACAAACCAATATGCAATAAAGGTTTGTCTTTTTCACATGGTATCAAGCTCAATGCAACTTTTAAAAAATCGCTATGAAATATTTTAGTTTACCGTTTAGATTAATTCACCATAAAGACCACACAAACTTTTACTGTGCAATATAATGTTCTTTCTCTGTGAGATTAAACCAAAAAAAGGTTACAAACAAAACCTCTTGAAAATTAACAAACCATTTTTGCCAAAACACCCTCAAGTAATCTATTATCAATGTTGTATTTGTTCTCATTGTGTAAGATTAACAATTCATATTTGCTTATTTTAAAGCTGGAATTGTAAGATTAATCTTTAGATATCCCTAATATGCCATGTTTAAAACTGAGTTTAAACTTGTGCTTTTTTTAAAAAAAATGTTGGAAAATATAACTTTCTTGATTAAAAGTTCCACCCAAATGTGAAAGGTCAAAAAGGATTACCGGACACAGTGTTGATAATACAAACAACTCAGGATATAATGAGGTTGCTATCCTTAGTCTATGGCAGAGCTGCTTAAGTTTACAGCAGATCCATGATATTGGCTTTAAAACTTGTAATGTTTCTACATAGCTGGTAATTTTCAGCTGATTTTGGAAAGAACGCATTAGTTTAAAACAACAGAAACTCCTTAAAAATTCCTGTTCAGGAAATCCCTATTAAGGCAATAAATAAAACTGCAGACACAGGGAAACTTAGATTTAAAAAAAATAGTTAAAACAAAAACAATTAGAGTCATTTGCACTTAATAGTGAATATAAACTGGTTACTGCAAGTCTGGACCTTTTTGTCCCGGCTTTTTCTATTGATATGTTTAATTTTAAGAAGCCCCACATGATTCTTGGCATGCCTATGAAATGCTGTGCTCAGAGAAGTAATACAGCCATAATTACAGACTACCATGACCAGTTGTCAGGGAAACCAGAGAAAAACTCTCTAGGAATGCTTTTCCTCTTGCTGAATTTCTCTCTCATAACAGAAGTGCCCTTTGTTTTCTTCTCTTGTTGAAATCTCCTGTAAAGACACAGTTTGCAACTTAGCCACTATGTTATGTCTTGGCCATGTTTTCAGTGGTAGAATTATTCAGCTCAAGATTAAAATGTGTCCTTCAAAAGCTTGAGCTGAAAGTATAAACATATTAACAAAGAAATGCAGTTTTCTCAAGCGATAAAGAGGATTTTAAAAGTTGATAAAGTGGAACATTGGAAAGAACATTTGTTATACAATTATTCAATTCTAAAATGGTCTGTAGAGACAAAGAAGAACGGTTATTTTTCCCGGCTGCTTGTTTATCTGATGAGTGGCAATTCTTGGCAATGACCATGACATGGGTTTTAAGGTCAAGCTCAAGAGTGGGGTATTAATTTTTCATTGAGGAGACTTTTAATGATTTTCCTATTAACTTGCATTGCAGTCAGTTTCGCTCTTAAACCATTAGTAGTACCTAATACTAAATGTTTAAGGAGTTTAAAATACTTTGCATATAATGAAAGATCTCAAACTCACCACACAACAGGTGGTAACTCTGTTCCCATTAAGGAGAACAATCAGCAAATTTTAGAACCGGCAAGTCCAAAGTCGGTCCTCAAGAGAGGTTTCCCTACTTCAACACAGCTGATTTAGATTGACAGGTGATCAACAAGCTGCAGAATCAGCTGTGCTTGAGCAAAGAAATATTCAAAACATGAACAACAGCCCTCAAGGACCAACTTTGGACATGCCTGATTTAGAAGGTAATGTCAGGGCTACAAACTTCAGTTAATAAGGAAACTGTTGCTACAAACAGAAATAGCTGAAGCGTGAAAAATAATAAACAAAATCCTGCTGTGTTTATATCAAAAACTAACTGCTGTTCGGCATATAACTAAACCATTGTTGGTGCATTTACCTGCATTAAGGCTTATCTAAAGTTATAGTTTTCAAATCATGAAAATATTATGCTTCTACATTTATATAGTACAGTATAGTACATTTATATAGTAAGAACTTCTATATTTCAGTCCTTGTCTCAGCCTGATTGGGTTAAACCACCATGTCTCAAAAACTGCAACTAGCAAGGTGTCACTACAGATGCAAAGTTCAGAATAGGCAGAAATGCAGATAAATCTAACTAAACAAGCAGTTAACATAAACCTGTTTAACTCCTAGAGCTACTCTATAAGGGGCAGCTTTACAAACATGGAACATTCAGCACAATAAGTAACCAGACAATGGCAACTACATTTAGCTGGCTATTGTTTTATGTTTTTGTATCAAAAACATGATAAATAATGATTCCAACTAATAATAAAAATGTTATTAGGGTTTGGCTGTAGAAGAAATGACATATCCAGTTCTATTTTAAATAAAATGAACTGCATGATGTTGACTCTAAAGACTAAAGTCACACGTTCATAACGGAGGTAAAAAGTGGAAGAGGTCCAAATTAAGGTTGGGCAATATGTAAACATTTCCCAAGAAATATTCATAGGTGCAACCAATGGGGATGGGTAATATATACGTGCAGGTCAAAGAGAAGCACCCCTTTCAGAGTGTGTCTTCTGCACTGCTGGAAATATTGTTAACCACCTGCTAAAACCCAAGATAAACATGGTTGCTTTCTTGTCAAAAATGTGAATGTTTCTTCCAGTGGATATTCCTGATGGACAAAAGGAAAATACTTTCCTTTTGTGCAGTTGTTCTGATTATGTTATGAGACATTATAATTTTTTGATCATTCAGTTTTTATCTGAATACGCAAGATTGAACAGACTGAAAACTGAGGCAGGGATTTTTTTTTTAAGGACAGTGCACAGCTACACTGGCGGAAAGAATTTTGCTTTGGTTTTTATGTTTTTTGTTGTCTAATTCTGTATTTATCGAGTTAAAATCAAATCCGTAATAGACAGAGTGGCCTGTAAACACACTTTAAAAAAAAAAAAAAAAAAACTGCCCCTCTCTGTTTCTGTTCGGCTTTTTTTTTTTTTTTTTTAAAGAGAAACGAACAAAAAAACAGCTAGTCTCTGGTTTGAATCAGTTCTCTCTTTCAGTCTCAACTTTACGTAGATAAATGCATCTAATATCTGGGGATAAAAGCTGCAGCTGGAAAGACTGTGTGTACCATTAAAAACAACATTTTTTGTTTGTTTTTTGTTTTTTTTTTTTGCCATAGGCTGCATCTTAAACCCATAGATCCACAAAGGAAAATAAAAACTAAATTCTGAGGTCAGGTTTGGTTGAGCTAACTTTCCCATTTAACTTTTGACTTAAGATTTATATTGTTCTAAATTGCAAAAACAGTCTTTCAAACATGATGGTGGACTTTACCGCTGGTGGATCTTTACTCATCTAGTTTTAGTGGAAAAAAAGGAATGAAATAAAAAGGTCTGGGTCCAGTTAGATTAACATTTCAAATGCTAATCGGCATGATGTAAAGAGAAAACTTCAGTCGTGGGTCGAGGTAATACTACCCTGTTCTCAGATATGTTTTTATAGAGTTATTTCAATCATATCTTGACAAAGTTTTATTTGGGGATTAAAACATAATTGATTTAACTAGAATTGCAGGTCAAAAACTGTGCCCTGGGTCTTATGTTATTTATGTCTTTTCCTTGCTTTGTAAAGCTACACACGATACATCCTCACGAACATATCTGCACCTTTATTGTGGAAAGGTCATATATTCGCCCCAAGTGTTGATAAAATAAGAGGGAAAAAGCAGCAGTCTTGTGATTAGCACTTCTTAATATAGTTTGTGTGCCATTCATTCTGTCAGGGACACACCAACCTTGCAGGCTTTTATGAATGTCACATCTCAAGTCAACAGCCAATTAACATTCCAGGCAGCCTAATGGGTGCAGCAGAGACTGAGCAGTCCAATGCTGCAATGTGGTTTTGGTTCTGTGAAACAACCTACGCAATATAATGCACAGTCTGTGTACAATCCTAACAGAAGCACAAGTTTGGGTTGACTTACTCATCACATTTTACAAATCTTAAAAAAAATGTCTGCAGTTTAACAGAATCTTCTCTTTATTCATGTATTTTTTGTATGGAAAATATGAATCATTAAAATTAATACACCCTCTCGAGGTTAGTATGATCAACATTCACGAAACAATTGTAAATAAATAAGTAGATAGAAACACAATGTTCATGGGTTCTACAGCGGGCATCAAGTTAAATTTTTCCTACACCGACCTGATAAAGGAAATAACACAATAGATGCAGTTTACACAGCTATACTTAACAGTCTGATATATAAGCATTACAGAGTTGAGCAGCATAAGCAACAGATGTTGGGGTTTTACGCCATCAGGCATAACAATCACACTTAGTGCTAACAATGTAGACAACCTATAGCTGTGATATAATTTAAGAAGAATGACAGCTTAGTCTTCCTCACCTGCCAAATGAGAGTCCGCAAGTCAGGCTTCATGTTCCCCTTAAATCTACACATTTTCACTTGTAATCAGGGCTATGTTTATTACCCAGAGACATTATAATGAACACAGAGATGTGATCATTAAACTATTTAAATGACAGAAGGGGTTCATTTGGGAGACTATAAGGATAATTAGAAGATCATCCTAAAGATTGGCAGGTCTGACTGAAACGTAATGTTCAACAAGGTCTAAAGAACCAGGGAAAAACAATTCAGTCACAGTGTGCTTTTCAAATTAAACAATAGTAATAGATGTGATGTAAACAAACTATAATATGCAAAGCAAGAGTAAATAGTTCAAAACACAATTAAATAACCCTTGTGTATAACTGATGCCAATTATTACTCACATGGTGCAGCTAACTTTAAGGCTTGTTAAGAGTGAGTGCAACCTGTGGACAGTCTGTCTTTGCAGCATTCCTGTTATATCCACATCTTTCAAGGCTCCTCTCAGTCTGTACATTCCAGCCACAGCAGCTCAATGATCTGAGCCAGGACTCAGGCTTGGACTTGGACTCTGGCTGCTCCTTTTTCTCTGGATGGGTCGTTTTAAACCAGTGAAAGCTGCCTTTGCTGTGTTCCCCCTGACTAGCTCCTCCTTAAGCAAAGCCCTGAGCTGGCAGTCCCTCTATTCTCTCCTCTGCGTTTCAGTCCGTACAAGCCGCTTTATATCCGTATGGTTAACACAGAAAAAGAAGGGGGTCACCTCCCTTTTATGTTCATGTTTATTCGGGGTTCCTACCTTGAATGCAGCCTCTTGGTGGCCAAGTCCTGGTCCACACCATTAGCAGACGACTGAGCCATGGAAACGCAGCTAATCTGCCTGACTCCAAACCTGCTTCCTCCCGCTAGAGACCCCGTCACAATCACTTCCTCCAGAGGCAGAGACCTTTCTTCTGTCTTGAGGCGTGGCGTTCCTCCGACCCTCCCTCTCTGCCTCTCGTTTTTTTCTCTACTTGTTTCTTCATTCACCACAGTAATGGCAGCCTGTACGGAAGTGAGCCCCTGTACAAATAAGCTGAAACTGTCCGTAGCCCCTCCCCCTTTGGTTGCGTCACGGGTTGAATAGTTTGTTCACATTTTCTTGTTGAGGTCGTTCTCTTTTGGTTGTGTTTGTGCTGGTGTCACTCTGGTTTCTGTTTATTTTTCTAAAAAGGAACAGCAATAAAATTGTGGAGAAAATAAGCAATATTTAGAATTAATCTGTGGTTTATATATTTGAGTATGTTTCTCCGTTCTTTCAAACTATATTTTTGTTAGTTTGACACAGCACAGGTACTAATTGTTCTATTTTGAGTTTAGTCTGTGTGCTTGGTCTGAGTTCTTAATACATCTCGGGGGAAAGGAAGAGCTTTAAATCAGGATTTGTAAAAGTGGTACAAGAGTCCCACAGTGGGTAATAAAACACTGAAAGGTATTGAGATTATCCTCAAAGGTGAAATCAAGTTGAAAATAATTTCAGAGATGTAGTGCATGCTGTTCTATATTCCTCCAACTTAAACTCCTTGAGATTTTTTATTTATGTTTTATCCTTTTAGAAATTATCCAGCAGTAAATATCTGCTTTTTTGTTAGAAAAAACAACATTAAAGGCCAGTCACTTTTCCTAATACTTTTTTATTAAAAAGTTTCCAATCCTGAGCCTGTTCTTCTGTCATCTCTTTGAAAAATAACATTTAGTCTGGAACGTTTTCCAGTGTTTCTTCATATTAAAACCTCCTTACAGTTTGAATTGTTTTTAAACTATCAAGTGTGGTCCCTGACTCACTTGTTGTCAGTAGTCTTAATTAAAAAAAACTAAACTCACCTTTTAACCCTGCTTTTCTTGTAATATGAGCAGAATGTACAAAAATCTAAGATAAATAGGCTAAACAATACAACATGTAACAGAATTACCAGACAAATTACCATCTACTTAAAACCAATATAAAGGTAGAACAAAAATTTAAGTTGTCTTATTATTGGAAAAACTCAAACTTTCTTTTTTCATAAATAAGAAAAAAAGCTGAGTTGGCGCTCTAAGTGACAAAGATTGTGAATGAAGGGTGGAACATTTCAAACATTCATGTGTGTATGCAGTGTGGCGTTATATGTTTAATAATAGTTGGGTCCAAAGGATCATGAATGTTTGTAAATATCCCCCAAGCAACAACATATGTGAAAGTAGAGTGTAGGGTGTAAAACAATTCTCTGTAGTACCCAAACTGTACCACACGATGGTAGTATTTGACTTTTTTATGCAAAGGCTCAATTGTTTGCCTGTTGAGAGACACAGTGAATCATAAAAATAACGGAAGACACTTGTTTACAGATCCACATTGCTAGACTCTCATAGCTAAAGCAAAGTGTTTCTTTATTGTGTTTTTCAACCTATTTTATCAATTAGGTCTTATCATATTTATAATAAGATAATGCTCCTGCAATTCCTATCATGTTCTTTCCTGAAGTGTTGTTTATCAAGGATAGTTTGGTTTGGTTTTTTTTCTTTTGTCTTCAAAATGTGATTACAGTTAGCAAATTGTTGATGTTATTGTTATATTTTGGCATCAGAGCTCACTTATTTTGAAACATATTACCATCATTTGGCTTCCCAAGACAACTTCTTTGAAATTAATTTTCTCACATCAAAACAAAACCAAATATGTTTTGTGTTTTAATGTCACTTGTTGTTCTTTTTCCATCTAATCCCAGTTCAACTGAGTGTTTAGTCCGCACTTGTAATATCATTACAAGCAACAAAGAAACAACAAAAAGGAAAATAAGATAGAGGTAAGCTGATTTAGATTTAGAACTGAGTTATTTATATTTATTTTTCTGTTTGGAGGCTGCACAGATTATAAAAATAAAACCTTTTGTTTTTATGGAAGGTGGGTTTGAACGGTCATTACTGTTTGTGTGTTTTTCTTGTTTTTGTTTTTTTATGTTTTTCTCTGTCTTTTAATATTACCCAAAAGAGCTCCTTTGGCAGCATAAGAGGAGATTATTGCTTTTAAGTGCTTCACAGCTATAAATCATGTCTGTTTTTTCTCACACTGAGCATCAAAATGATCGTATTATTTTCTTTTATATAAAACCTGTTTCTTAATTTTTTCTAATCCTACCAAGTCTTATTTTCTACACAAAAACTTCTACATTGTAAAAACTGCTTTACACTTAAATCAACAATGTTATTTCTAGAAAAATGACAGATTAAAAGAAAAAAAAATCTAAACTTTCACTTAAGCTTCAAAATATACCTTAACAATTTAGACAAAATTAGACAGAATTTCTTTGGGATTTGAAGGAAATGAATAAAGATAATTAAATTGATTATAACAAAGACAAATAGGTAAAAGCAGTGCAATAACACAACAGTATTTAGCAGGTTGGGGGTGGGGGGGAGCAATTTGCCTAATGGAAAAATCTGATGTAATCTTCTCTACTATCACCTCAGGAGCTTGAGGAGACCGTGATGGAGAGTGTGAGTGCAGACAGAAAGGAGAAGGAAGAGAAAAATGTAAGTCTCTACATCCGAGTCCAACTTTGGCTGACGTCTCTTATCCCAGCCCTTAACCTTTGTTGAATCGCCTTTGTCTTGGTGCAATCCCCAAGACAATGCTTCAGTTTCCACCAATATCCCTCACCCTTCCAGACTAGTTTTTAGTAATTAGCATTTTCCTGAGATTTTGCTCTGTTTACAATATATATAGAGATTTTTCTTGGGATGCCAACAAGTATGAGTATGAGTATGAGTGAATTTAGCAGTATTCACTATGCGTTACTTTTACATAGTGATATATATATAGATACATTTGATACAAGCTTACAAAGCTCTAAGTGAACATTTCTTACCTCAGCTTTCTACAAAATAGCCAGATGGTGGCAGTGTTGTTTCCTCTTCTTTTACATTTAATTCTGCTTTTCAGATATGATATAATGGTATAGTGAAAGTTTGTGAGCAGGTAAAACTTAGAATACTAAAGAAATTTTTTTTCTGCCATTTTTACTTTTAGAATCCTTAAAATCCATCAGATCCTAGATGTAGTTTAACAGCTGGGGAAAAAAAATCTACTGTATAATTTTTGCTTTGAAAAACAAACAAACATGAGCTTTATAACTTTAGTGTAATTGAACAATGGTGAGAAAAAAAATCCCTCCTATAATAAGACCTGTTTGTTTGTTTTTTTATTTTATAATAAAGGTGTAATCCTTTTTTTTTAACAAATGCAAGTTTAATAATATAAGTAAACTATTTACTTATTTGTGCATTATATGTAAAATGATCAAATAATAAAATCTTATAAAACACTATAGTAACTCCTCAACTCTCCATTACCTTTGACAAGGGACAAAAATTCCAATTAGAAACCTGTAAAATGAGAAAACATAACATTCAAGCAAGGCAGGTTTGTGCTGTACTTTATAACTCAGGACAATTAAATTGCCAAAGTTTGACCATATCTGTAGATGAAGTAGTAACTAATAGATAACAACTTGATAACAAGGTGTGACTCTCTCCCATGAAAAACCTGGGGGGGGGGACAAAAGTTTATCTTTACATATTGGACAATGAGGATGATGTTACTCTTTACACAAGAGTAAATTGTGAGACTTTAGCAGTCGTATTTTTATGCCTGTTACTTTCAGACTTTTCTTAATATCTTCATTTCATAAAAATAACCTGTCTCTTGATGTGTTAAAGTTAAAATCTTGTAAAGATCTTATTTGAGGACAATATGAGGACTTCAACTGCTTGAACCCTTCATTTTTTAACCATTTAAGATCTTTTACTAATAAAACTAACAATAAGTTTCACTTTTGTGATTGAATTGTCTCACTTTCTGTTTAATTTGACCCCGTACATATGTGAGCAGTTATCTGTTAAAATTTTCAAAGCTATGAGTTAGTCTCAGTGGGAGATGACTTTATGCACAGGGGTGGTTTAGAACAGCATTCTCACATCCTTAAATAACACATTCACATAAAAAATATATTATTTTGCCTTCGCAAAATGTGGTTATAAATAAACAGTATATTAGATCTAAGTTTGCATAAGAAATAAAAGTAAAACTCTGTAGAGAATAGCTTCATCAGATTTGATTTCCTTAAAATGAAATCTTTTGCCATGCTTGATGTCAGTCTTTCTAATAGGATGGTGGGATTTTTGCTTAATATTGTAAAATAGCTTCCTACTGGACATCTAAGATCTGGAACTGTTCTCTCTTGCCATCAAACTTAAACATTTTTAGGGGGATTTAGATATAGGGAATACACAGGTCTTCCATAGAAAGTTCAAGTATTACAGTCCAAAAGAGGAATGTTATTCTCCTGCATTAAGTTCTTTGTTATTGTGAACTTCAGTTTAGTTCTGTTAAACATCTTAATGATGTACAGTCAAAGGGATGCTAACTCCCGCATTTTTATTTTACCAGAAGTTGTTTGACACCCAAGTGCAACTTGAGGTACAGTGAAGGAAGAAGTTCTGTGCTGCATGCAAAACATCTTCAGTGTGATCATCTTGTTATGCATTGTAATACTTTCCTCCTGCTGTCAAATATTTAATGTTTAATACTTCCTGTCCAATCACATTATCACAAAGGTAACATGTTTGTGGCAGGAGATGTGTTATAAGAAACTGCTGTATGTTCTTAAAGCTCTTCTCTCAAAGATGTGTTTTCTGTTGTTTTTTTCTTGGTTTGCTGAACTGCTGTCAACATTAGCAACAGCCTTAATTTCAGACTAGTATATGGTTTTGTTTTTAATAAACATCTACCAGATCCTTTGGTCAGTTGTTAATTTAGCACCTTTAAGACATTGAAACCCTAAGCTTGTGGAACTCAACTAAAGAGAGCTTTGTCATCACGGAGTCATAAACGCCTTGAGGAACGTAAGTTTAGGAGACAAAATATTGATAGGGTTTGTCTGTTAAAGGCTAAAGCTGGTTCCTAAAATCATGTACAGCTAAGAACTATTGATTTGTGTTCACAGCTTAAATTCCAACAATCATGTCGTTGTCTCCCTTTAAGCTGGTGTACACCAAAGAAAGCATCAAAGAAAGTCCAAGGAGAAGATGATTTATGGACAGCTGAGTGTTTACATAGATCAGCCGTATTAACAACTACAAGTCCAACGTGAAGCTTTTGTGAGGAAACAATAGTAATTTTATCTTAATGTGCATGTTCGTAAGTCAGAAGGTAACGTTTGTTTCTATACTGAAACCCAGCTTATATTCATCTGTCCATGTGTCCTGCTGTGTGTATGTGCAAAGGTTTGTGTCCCTCTTGCCTGTTTGTCTGGCATTGTGGTAAAGCTGAGCCCCACGAAGCCGCTTGCCTCTCTGTTGTGCCTCCTTGTTCTTGGCCTACTTTGAGTGAGGTGAATTGGGGGCAACTCGAGTCTATGGGTAAGGGGATTAGGTCTCCAAACACGCTCCTATCCAGTTTGGGATTTTGCCCCAATGCCAGACACTTAAAGTCTGCCAGGGATTAAGATAAAGAGAGAAGTAAGAGCGCTGTGTATTGTGGTGTTTTTAGTGGCGAAAAAAGCAAGACCCGTAGCAGGTGGTGGGTTATAAAATTAAGATGCATGGTGGTAATATGATCCAGTTTACTAATTCAGCATTTACTGACCTATTTGTGTGTGGCTCGTGCCAGGATGCCGGTCAGCATGTTTTTAAGGGATGAGACATAATAGCGGAGAAGCTGTTCTTTTCTTTTTTTTTTTGTTTGCATTAGTGGATGATCTCTGCTTAAGTCACTGCTTTAATTAGTAAATGACTAAGAACCTTTGCTCGCTTTTATTAGTAATATGTTTAAGAATACAAAAGATTGAATCAAGGATCATCCCACGAAGAGCAATAAACCATTAAACATGAGGCTCGAGCTCACAAAAAAGCTTCCTCTAATCCTGATCAAGTAGTTTTGATATAAATCTTCCTGTACAACAAAACATCATCTGCATACAACATAATCAATAAATGATTTGCATAAGTACAAAAATTAATAAAGCAAATAAAATGTCAACTATTTTTTTTTTATTTTAAAGATAGAAATGTTCTTAGCACCAAATCTAGGTATTAGTGTTGCTGAACCAGTTATGTAGCTTTCAGGATTCTTTAAAGGAGTCTGTTTTTCCTTTGTCCTTAAGGGGATTGAGGGGGTACACCTCCCATTCACCCTGCGTCTGGAGGCACCTCCTGGGTCAGAGGAGGCTGCTGCTCCAGTATGTTTCTCCAAGAAAGTGGGTCATGAGTCTGAGACTGTGGGATTACTGACCGTCATGCAGGCGTGTGCCACGCAGCCTCTTATCCACGATGTTTAGTCCACACCACCCCCCTCCCCCCTCTGTTTAGTACAGAAAAGAAAGCTGAAAAAAAAAAAGAAAAACATGTGTTCCCCCATCGCAGGCAACACAAACATCACTAAAGCCTTTAATACAATTTGAAGCTGATGCAACAATGGTCAACACACAGAGACAACAAATAAAAAGTGAAGCAGAGACTGCACCCTGTTTTTACGGTTAATTTTCTCTCATTTGCTGAATATCCAAACCTGCTTGGGAATAACATTCTAACCCGACATCATGATAAATGCTGGTTCTAAAGAACTGACCCCTGTGATACTAATGGCATTCTGGGTCTCTTGCTAACTCTGACATGGAGAATGATTAATCAGCAGGTAATTTACTGATATTAAATCCATTAATTTTGCAATGGATAGATTACAGCCATGAGGTCACTTCTGGCTTGTACAGCCACCAATTAGTGTTTTCTCCTTGTGGCAGTAAAACATAAATGATTAAAGAGTGAAACAGTGGCATTGAATTGCAGAAACAAACTAAAGACAACAGACAGTGGTTGCTTGTTGTAAAAATATGAATTAGCAACTTGAAGTATGTTGTTTATGAGAAGAACTTACATTTTTTTTTGTTTTTAATTGAACTCTGGCCTGTACTATCGGGGTGTGATCCATAGAAGGGGAGGGGGATAGATTCAGAGGTTCAGTTCATTTAGTTGTCCACAGAAGACAAACACAAGCTGATGATCTTATAGATGATAAACAGCACTCATTTATTTTTTATTGATTCATGTAAAGAGAAAATTTAGAGAAGTGTTTCTTTAGCTTTTTTGTTAAAGTCTTTATTCGCATCATTATAGTTGCAGCTGAATTTATTCTGCTCTCATTCCATATTCAACTGGCAAAACAAAGAAGAAGCGGCTTTTAATGAATCAATTAAACAAGAATATTAGCATAGCTCGACCAAACTAATTGTATAGGTGGTGTCTCCAAATTAAACAAAATATTCCTCCCTTCATGACTCCTGCAGTCACAAAATGATTTAACCCTTTTATGACAGAATCCTAATATTCAATTGGTCTCTCTCTGTGTTATGCATGTAAAAGTGATTCACATCCAGACAATAGCTTTTGGCAGCATAACTGGAAAAAACTAAGCTTAATTCTCAAGGGTAAAGGCTTCCAAAGGCTTCCAGTTTAATATTCTCAGGTTTCAGTGCTGTTTAAAATTTTATTTCAATTTTACTAATCCCATCACGTTTCAAACAGAATTCAGTAAGTAAGGTATAAATGACCCTAATCCGTCTTAAATTAAGCACAACATCCTTTGCATTACATTGAGTTTGAAAGTCCAGTAATGTCAAAGCTTCAGCTTCTTTACAAACAGCACAAGATTTACAAAAAGGCTATTTTTTTACTTTCCATCTTGTCAGGTTTCAAGTACCAGAGGAAGAAAAGTAACCTGAGAGCCACATCAAATAATTTTAAAGAATGGTTTTTCATTATGAAGAATTACATTCTGGGGGTGAAGTAATAGTGTTTTTATATAACTGCTTTAATTATTAGTTCAACCTGTTTATTCTAAGCACCCAAATAATTTTGAATTTTGCCAACAACCTTAATTTACTGGTGGGTACAAGAATTACATTGGGAACCATAAAAGTTTTTATCTTTTTACACAAAAACTGAAAGATAAAGTCATCATAACAGGTTATATTAATAATAAGGACTAATAATTGTATATTTCTAAACACTACTTAGGATTTTAAAGTCAAAATGCACAGTATGGCTGAATATGTGTCATAATTACTATGGCAAGACATGCTGGGGTAATATCTCCCCTTAAACCTGTTATCATGGTTTCTAAACATATGTTTAACTCAAAAGTCAAGGCAAAAGAATATTAAAGATGATATGTTTTAAGTTTCAGTGCTAGTAGCCAGTAATTAGTAAATTCGCTCTCACAAGCTATTGTTTCTTACTGCTTCCCTGCAAGTTGCTAGGTCTAACGCTAATGCTAAAGCTAACCTTGGGCTCATTGACAATTTTACTTACCTGCACAAAGGAGGTACCTTACAGCAAGAAGGTCTGGGTTTGATTCCTAGCTTAGGGTCTTCTTGCAGGAATTTTGCATGTTCATTCCAGATACTCAGGCTTCCTCCTGTCGTCCAAAAACTCAGTGGCGAGGTTAATTGGCATCTGTTAATTGTCCTTAAATGTGAGTGTTTCTGTGCATGGTGTCTGTTATGTATGTTCACACACACATGAGTGAAGGAAGTGGAGGGACCATAATAGGAGGAAAAACTCTTGGATAGGATGTACCACCAACCAACAGTTGGCTGTAATTACTAGTATGACCAAGTTCAACCAATGACTGGAGAGGAGCAGCTGAAGGACAGCAAAGAAGTATTGAACATGGCAGCACATTAGCATGCTTTGAGGACCAGAGTAATAGAGGCCCAGATCTACCATGCAGTCAGGATCCCAAGTGATTGCTATGCAAAGAGGCCCCATAAACTATCTCACAACAGAGTGTAAGATACTGGCAGGAAAGGAATGGATGGATTATTATAACCAAGTGACTGGTATAGAATACAGAAACATCCATGCAGAATAAAAACTAGAGAACCCTAGGTCAGAAGGGAGCCACCTCCAAAGATGGGAGGTGAAAGCAACTGTAGCACCCATGTTCATCTGTGCACTCGGGGCAGTAACCCTTACACAGCAAAACTGGCTCCAACAGATAACTGGAGAAACATCAGCTATCTCAGTCCGGAAGTGCGCAGTTCTAGGGAGAGCTGCGGTACTGAAAAGGACCCCTAGACTCCCAGGCCTCTGGTAGAGCACCTGAGCTTAAGATAAAGAAACCATGTGTATAAACTGCTCTCCTACCCACACCTCTTATTCCTGGGTGGGATCATACAAAACTCATCAATGGAAATCAAATTTATTAACCAATGGAGGCATGGATTGGGAGTCACACGCAAAATTAAAGCAGAAAATTACATTACAAGCTGATCCAACTAGTAATCTCCTTAAAACAGGTCAAAATGAGGTTCAGTATTGTGTGTGGCCTCCACGTGCCAATGTGACCTCCATACAATGCGTGGACATGCTCCTAATAGGTAGCAGATGGTCTCCTGAGGGATCTCCTTCGAGATCTGGACTAAAAGATCTACCAACTCCTGCACAGTCTGTGGTGCAACATAATATTGGTGGATGAATCGAGACATGATGTCCCAGATGTGCTCAATCAGATTCAGGTCTGGGAAATGGACGGTCCAGTCCATAGCTTCAATGCCTTCATCTTTCAGGAACTGCTGACACAGTCCAGTCACGTGAAAAGTATTGTTTTGAATTAGGAGGAACCTAGGGCTTAGCTCACTAGCATGTGGTTACGCAATGGGTCTGAAGATCTCATTTCAGTACCTAATGGCAGTCATGCTTTTTCTGGTGAGTACATGGAAGGCTGTGCGAAAAGCTGTGAAACTGTATGACACTAGCTCTGAAGGACTAGAGTTAGAGACCTCTGCTCTAAATGAAACCCAGCACAACAAATTGCCTTGTCACCTAATAAGTGAGTTTGCCCAGTAAATGTTTTATTAAATACAGCTTCAGAGGTTTGTGTAAGAATGTTGCTGAACATACACCACCCTGAACATAAAGGAACTGTCATCACGGGGCCATTATTACACTAGTGTTGGGATCCGGGGTTCTGTGCTTTCCACCTTCCTCCAGCAGAGCGCGCCGTGGGTCTCCTGGGCTGGAGCCCTCA
>JAUZNJ010073309.1:13181-25318 GCA_034780135.1 Jordanella pulchra | reverse complement strand
AGATACGTATCACGTTTTAACGAGATACGTATCACGTTTTAACGAGATACGTATCACGTTTTAACGAGATACTATCACGTTTTAACGAGATACGTATCACGTTATAACGTGATAGCGCTCGAAAAAATTTTTTTCCTGCATGGCAGCAATACGCTTCCGTAGTTTTCTAGCATTTCACCAAATGAAAATCTAAAAGCTATGGGATGTTTTATCTATACTGTTCCATTGTATAGCATTGTTTAGGGGAAACATCAGAAACCTTCACAATAAAGTGCAGAATTAGAGGGAGAAACCCTCTAATTCCTTGGAGTGGATTATTACTGACCTGTCTGCGTTTGCATCCACAGAGGCCCACAAATCTGCTCCAACGTGTGAGAAGGACGAGTTCTTGTGTTCAAACGGCAGATGCATCAGCTCCAACCTGCGCTGCAACTTCTTTAATGACTGCGAGGACTTTGGGTCCGACGAGATCAATTGCAAAACAGGTGCCTTTTTGATCTAACATTCAAGCTCTTGAGATATGGAACTTCTGAGTGCTCCTTCTCATCTTCCGCTTGCTCGTTTGATCACAGACAAAAGGCTGAACGACTGTCGCAGTAACAGCACTCAGTGCGGCGATGGAGACGAGGCCCATTGTGTCACCAATGGCACGGATTCCTTCTGCTCCTGTAAACCAGGCTTCCAGAAGAAAGGACACCGCACCTGTGGAGGTACACCTGCACTGCGGCATGTCGAATAACTCGCCTCAATTACTTACCTAATGGATGTTTTCCATTTCAGAATCGAGGAAAAAGGTTTTCTAGTATTTTCTAGCTGACATGTCCTTCTTGCTCTCCATCTCCCAGATAAGAACGAGTGTTTACAGTTTGGGGTTTGCTCCCAGATCTGTAACAACACCAAAGGCTCCTACAAATGCAGCTGCTACAAATACTTTACCAGGATCAATGAAACGTGCAAGGCTGACAGTAAGGATCAGACCATCTTAAGTTTTTTTTATCACTTAAAACAATATAAATGAATCTTTGCTGTAAGATCTCCCTACTCTCTTCTTAGGCATGAACAGCAGCCGACAGATTCTCTACATAGCCGATGACAATGAGATCCGCAGCCTGGACCCCGGTATGCCTAACTGGCGCTATGAGCAGATATTTCAGGGCGACGCCAGTGTGCGAATTGACGCCATGGATTTGCACGTTAAGAGCAACCGCATCTTCTGGACCAACTGGCACACGGGAAGGATCTCGTCCTACGAGCTTCCGGAGCAGTCCACATCCTCATCCTCGTCTTCCTCAAACTCTCACGGCAGCCGGCAGCAGAATGAGGGCGGCATCACCAACCTGCAGGTAAAACTGAACTTTCTGAGATAAAAATAAAGATCGAATCCCCATTGATCGGTTTGTAAAGGTGTTTTCTAATCATGTTTAGATCAAAGAGCTGAAGATGCCCCGCGGTATAGCAGTTGACTGGGTGGCCGGGAACCTGTACTGGACTGACTCTGGTCGAGACGTTATTGAAGTGGCTCAGATGTCAGGACAGCACTGCAAGACCCTCATCTCTGGCATGATAGATGAGCCTTACGCTATCGTGGTGGATCCACAGAGAAGGTCTGAAACATGTTGGAATTGATTAACTACAGGAACTTGAAAGACATTCATAGTGTTCTTCTCAAATGTTCGTGTCTAGTGACAACAGCAAACTTTACTAATTTAGTCAGATTTCATTTGATAGATCAACATAAAGTGGTTTAGAATTTGTAAGTAAAGGGCCATAAAAAAGATTTACTGCAATAACGGCTTTGGAGTTTGTTTCTACCAGTGGAATAGCTTAAGCTCAATCAGATTGGATCAAAAGCATGTTTGACAAACAGGTTTTAAGTCTTACAAAAGTTTCCCGGTTAGGATCTCCACCTGTACTTTGATTAGGCCATTGTAACACACAAATATTCTCAGATTAAACCTATTCCTGGTAGCTGTGCCTGTATATTTACAGTTATTGTCCTTTTTTTTGAGCCGCCTTCATCGACTGTGACCAGCCTGACATGACATGATGCAGCCACTACCATGTTTTATTATGCTGATCATGTGTTTTTTGGGGGCATTTTCCACCACACATAATACCTGTGGATAGAATAAAGAATTTGGGTCTTATTTTAACAGAGCGACTTTTTCCTCAAGGATATTTTTTTCTATGCCAGTCTTCTATGAAATCAGATCTGTAGAGTACACAAGTTACCAGAGCTGCTGGCTAACTTCCTCTCTGCTAATTTCCATTCAAAGGCAATGAGTTACAATGAGGGAAACGGCAAAGGGGATTTATTTATTTGCCATCATAATAAACTAACCATATTGTTGGTCTGTCATGCTTGTTATTGTAATCTGACCAGGACTTAAAGGTGAAAAAATAATTTTGCAAAGTATTGAGTATTTATTTGTAGGTTTTGTTTTTTTTTCTGAGTCCTATAACTGTGTTTTGTGTGTCCTTAGTACTATGTACTGGGCAGACTGGGGGAACCATCCTAAGATTGAGACGGCTGCCATGGATGGCACTCTTAGACAGACTCTCGTTCATGAAAACATCCAGTGGCCCACAGGTCTGTGCTTCATGATCCCAGAATGATTCTTTAAGGCTTAAAAAAATGTCCCAACCAAATGAAATCATTTCACTTTTCCTTATTTCATTCTCTGCTGTAGGATTAGCCGTGGACTACTTCAACGAGCGCCTTTACTGGGCTGATGCTAAGCTCTCAGTCATCGGCAGCGTTCGTTTGGACGGCTCAGACCCCATCATCGCCATCTCTGGCATCAAAAACAGTTGAGCTCCTTCCTCACTAATCTGTATAAATCCAGAGAGACATAAAGCTGTCACCTCAACTTATCACCTAAATGTTTTTGTTTTTTCCTCCTTGTTTTGTCCTATTTTCAGATCTACTTCATCCTTTCAGCATTGATATATTTGAGGACTACATCTACGGAGTCACTTACATGAACAACTTTGTCTTCCGTGTCAACAAGTTTGGCAAAGGCTCAATGGAGAACCTCACTACTGGCATCAATCACGCCACTGACATAGTCCTGTACCACCGTTACAAGCAGCCAGACAGTGAGTGGAGAAACATTTTTAAATCATCATTTATGAATTTAAGGGCTCTGAAGGTTTTTACAGAGTGTATAATCTCTCTGCACCAGTACCTAACCCATGTGACAAGAAAAAGTGCGAGTGGCTGTGTCTTCTCAGCCCCAGCGGGCCCGTTTGCACCTGCCCCAATAATTACGTTGCAGACAACGGTACATGCGTGGAGAGGCTCAGCCCCACTTCTTCATCTTTCTGTAAGTCTTGAGCACATGTATCATTAACATCAAATTGGATCTTAGCTGGGTTTAACTCTAGCTTTACACATGATCTTCTCCTCTCCAATCTTCCTTGGACAGCTCCACCATCGGAGCCCTGCAATATCCAGTGTCTGAACGGGGGGAGCTGCTTCTTCAACGCGCATCAGGTGCAAAAGTGTCGCTGCCAGCCCAGCTACGTCGGACCGCGATGTGAGGTCAACCAGTGTAGAGACTACTGCAAGAACGGAGGCACCTGCACTTCCTCCCATACAGGTAGGCTCACTCTGTGTCGGGCTTTTACAGCCAGGATAAAGTACCTAAAAAAATAAAATGAAATTTCCAAATTCATTCATTGTCTGTAAGGGAAAGTTTTTTGATTGTTTTTGGTCTTACTCTCTTGTACAACCAGATTTTATATATAAGAAAACTAGTTTTTGCATGGACTGCAATTCAATTTGTATCATGTACTTTAAAATTTATTTGAAACATTTTTTGTAGCATATTTGATTCATTATTTAAGATTTGACATTTAGCTAACGTTCCATTTTATACAAACTGTTATGAAGGGCTGAAAATAAAGCAGTTTACAGCAAAGATGGCTGCATGTTGACAGCTAATTCCTGTAGATGTACCGTATTTTCCGCACAGTTTTTTTTCATAGTTTGGCTGGGGTTGCGACTTATACTCTGGAGCGACGTGTGAAATTATTGACATGTTATTATATCATTTCACACTTATTTTCATACTAAATCACAAAAGGACGCTCTAAGCCTGTGTTGATTATTTTAACATTGGCGTTACCTCATAAAAACAACTGAGAAGGCTCCAGTGGCACCGAAAACAAAATCATATTCTGCAGATTACAAGCTGCAGGTAGTAAAATATGCAGCCGAAAACATTAATCGAGCAGCAGAAAGAAAGTTTGGAGTCGGTGAGAAATTTGTAAGGGACTGGTGAAAAGCGGAGGTTACTCTTACTGACATGAAAAAAAAAACAAAACAAAAAAAGCAGAAGAAATGCTTTATTTTCTACCGCAGAGGTGTTTAAAAGTGA
The DNA here is from genome assembly GCA_034780135.1 of Jordanella pulchra. Taxonomy (NCBI): domain Eukaryota; kingdom Metazoa; phylum Chordata; class Actinopteri; order Cyprinodontiformes; family Cyprinodontidae; genus Jordanella; species Jordanella pulchra. The sequence goes on along the minus strand of JAUZNJ010073309.1, from coordinate 20,936 downwards.
CACAAGATGAAGATTTCATGGGACATGTCTTTTCTTGGTGTTGGATTTTATCAAATACATTTCAATGCAAATACATTTTAATGAGACAATTGAAGCAGGTCCTATAAAGCCTTGTGTTTTTTCAGGTACCCCTACTTGTAGATGTCCTAAAGGCTTCACAGGACCGAACTGCAACCTCCAAATCTGTCAGGATTATTGCATGAATGGAGGAAATTGCTTGGTCAGCTTGGGCAACCAGCCAACGTGCAGCTGCAAACCTGAGTACCAAGGAGATCAGTGCCAGTACAGTAAGTGGAAGCATTTTCAGATAGTTTTACATGATCTATAGCGTCATTATTTCACAAAGACCAATCGGTTTTATTGTTGCAATGAGTGGCTATTTTTCTTTTCATCACTATCCCCCTTTTTCCTCTTAACAGGTAAATGTGAAGGCTTCTGTCAGAATGGTGGAACCTGCTTACAGACCTCCAATGGCACCAAGCTGTGTCAGTGCCCTGTGCAGTTCACGGGTCACCAGTGTGAGCTCAACAAGTGTCAGTTCTGTGGCAATGGCAAGTGTTGGACGACAACCACTGGAGAAATTACCTGCAAGTAAGGAGTCTGAAAAATCAAACCTGGCAACTTCATGACTTACAAAAAAGTTTAGCATGTGCCACATATTGAATAGCCTTATTGCACACAAACAGACTTATATATATTTTTTAAATAAATGAACCCATTTGTAATATTCTAGTTGGCTGAGATTCTTGGTTTCTATATTAAGCTTTTTGTAAGACTTGGGTATTTGCTGTCAAATTGCTCACTGTGTAACAAGCTGTTATAGTTGGGCTGTGAAGAGGATTAACTGTCTTCGCATGTGTCTGTTAAGCTGCACCAATGGTCAGACCCAGTCCAGCTGCTACACATGCTTGGACTACTGCGCTCACGGCCAGTGTTCGTTCGACACCCGCACTTTGCTTCCTACATGCAGGTGAGACCTGAAAGCCCACCCTTCACTCCTCCTCCTTCTTTTCTTTTGATTAAACTCTCATCTTACTCTCTTGTTGTCACCAGATGTGTGTCTGGATGGTCTGGATACAGATGTGACCTTGCAGTTTCTACTGTGGAGTCTCCAGATGCCGGTGGCAGTAAGTCCAGCAACCCATGACGGCTTCTATTTTCTACTAAATCATCTCTTTCGGTCTTGTTTGTTTATCCTATTTGCCTCCTTGCAGGTTCCGCCTCCATCGTGATCCCAGTCCTCCTGCTGCTGCTTTTAGCCCTACTGGTTGTCGGCGCCATCTTGTGGTATAAGCGAAGAATGCGTGGGTGAGTAATGATTGAAAGAGCAAAAAACGAACCGTTTAGATTCCAGCTTCCATTTCTCATCCTTTTCTCTCAAGCTTCTCTTTCTGTGTTACATTCTGATAACCACCTCTATCTCCTGTCTCCCAGGTCTCTGTGCCCGGGCAAATCTCGCTCTCAGTGCTCGCGGTAACTCGATAGGGTTAAATAGTTCACCCACAGCTTCTTCCCCCTTTTCTCCTCCTTATATACAGTTAGAGTGGCTATGCTTTTAGTTTTCGTTTTGTCTTTTTAAGTTTTCTACTTTTTCTGTCAGTTTGTCTGTGCTTGCAATCCCCCCCGCAGGGATTCCCTGCAGCAGTACGGAGAGCGGTGTAATTACTTGGAGTAAAACTTTTACACCTTTCCAGCATCTCCATACCTCTCCATGTTGTGTTTAAATGTGTAAATGTTAGGCTCTCACCACGTGCTTGCAAGGAAAACCTTTAATTGTGAATTCATGTTTTTTTTCACAAGCCTGCAAAGAGCCAAATATTTGCAGCGTCCAGCATTCTCTGTAGTAAACGTGCCTTATATAAAATGATTTTAAATCAAATGGCCTTTTTCCAATTAAACAAAAAAGGCTAATTTGACCTTAAATTGTTGTCTTGGTTTGTGTTAAATGTCTACAGATTGATGCTTGTCATGGTTTTTCCCATAAAGCAGCTGATTTCAGATTCTTTTAAATGACGATGATTAATTAATGTTTTCCTGACTCGGTGCAGTGCGAAGGGCTTCCAGCACCACCGCATGACCAACGGAGCCATGAATGTGGAGATTGGGAACCCGGCCTATAAGATCTATGAAGGAGATCCTGATGATGACGCCGGGGAGCTGCTAGATTCAGACTTCACTTTGGACCCAGAGAAGGTAAAACAATAAAAGGAATATGATATGTTTTCTTTGTCTTGCTCCTGCAGCCATTCAGTAATGCGATTAGTTTCTGTTGTTAAAACTAGTTTCCCAAAGGTAACCTAAAGGTGCTTCTCAATAAATCGTAATACTTAATCTTAAAATACCTATTTGATCAATTGAATTTAAAAGGTGAAAAGGTGATTAATTTCACATTTTTATTATTTGCTATTTTGATGATTCAGATTTATAGCCTCTCATTTTTATACTGCATAACATTGAAATGATTTTTAAAACCAAGATATTAGTCTACTTAGTAGACTCAGTATGCCCATATACTGAACAGTATATGCAGTCATTGCTTAATTTGATTACTTTTTAACATGAATTAACATATAAATGCATTCTTGGGATGTAGAGAGTCTGCTGACTAATAGAACGTAATGATTCTAATGTCTTTTAGAAGTTGGTACTTTTGACAGTTTGGGCAGGTGGCAAATCAAAGGGCTGAAATACAAAATTAGCTCCTCAAAGAAAGCTTGTCATCAGAAAGAAGCATGGAGTGCTCTAAAACTCTCTGATAAATAGGTCTGACTTTGGACTTGACTAAACACCAGCAGATGGAAGTGGACTTTACGCCACTGAGCCACAGAGTTCTCCTTAGCTCATGTAGGAGTCCCCTATTGTTGTCTCTGGTTCATGAGCAACAGTTGTTGCCTGAGTCCTGGATTTGTCTCTGTGGCAAAACAACTCCAGCTTGATGTAAATCTCCCCCAAACTCGCAAATAGGTTTTGTTTTAAAATCTTCACTGGGCTTTCACTATACCAGTTTTTATCTTGCTTCTTTTTGTGCCACACCTTATCCTTCCACTAAAGTTTCTATTTATATACTTGAATACAGCACACTGGGAGGAGACAGATCTTCATATTTCAGTTCTTGTAGATGTTGCCCATGACTGTCTGTCTCTGTATAGTTGTGTAGACAAAAAAAACCCCCAAACGATTCTGTATTTAATGTAATCAATCTCAAATGCCTCAGGGAAACTGACTTTTGGGATTTTGTTTGGCTTAAGCATCAATCATCACAGAAATCACTCGAAGTACATGACTCTTTGAGCACCTGGGCATTTCATTTTTTTTGTACTGACCTGCAAAAAAAAGAATGTGTATTAATGATCCTCTTATTTATTGAGAATCATCTACAGAGGTTAAAGTCATATCCCAGAGCTAAAATGCAAACTTAGTTATTTTTACAACTCGACTTTGATATTGGTTAAATAATCCAAGCACTTTGCATTTATGTATTTTTTTTATTTACAAAATCTCCTCAAAAATTCTAAATTAAGCTCACTGAAACTTGGCTTCTGCATCATACCAATCTAAGCAACCTTGTAATCTTGTGTGCCTGGCAGCCCACCAACTTTACCAACCCGGTCTATGCGACGCTGTACATGGGCGCCCACAACAGCCGCAACTCTCTCGCTAGTACGGATGAAAAGAAGGAGCTTCTGTCCCAGGGCGACGATGACATGAATGACCCACTGGCATAGAGCTCAGTGGAATTGAACTCTGCCGAAGTCACCCGGCTTCAACTGACCCAGAGCTGAGCCTACAAGCTCCCTCCTTCCTCTCTTTCTCTCTCTTTCTCTCTGTCTTTCATTCTCTCATCATATGCCTTTACCAGCTGAAAAGAAAAGCAACAAAAGGAGAAAAAGAAACGCAAGAACTCTGTACAAAATGTATAAAAATGAAGGACTACTTTTTTAAGTGATTGCAGTATTATATTTTGTTCTTTGACATACAGAAAAAAAAACAATGAGGGAAAACAAACCATTTTATAGACATTTTATCAGTTCTTTTTAATTTTGCTCACTTGGTCTTTACATATAGCCACTACCTCTGTGCAAATGTAAAAGATGGGAAACCCTGCTGTGAAGCAGATGTCTATTTTTTTTTTTCTTGTATGAATTGTATTTGAGGGAGGGGAGTATTGTTCCATCCTGGAGGAAGAAGTTGCCAAGTCTTTAGTTACTGGGGGAAAATATTGTCAGTGCTCACCATGAATGCTTCCTGGATGTTTTCCACTTTAGATCTGCATGTTTAGTTTGCTGCCGGAAGGAGACTGACAGAGGAATACACACCGAGGACTCAGCGTGCTACATTCAAGTGATTGTCTTTTACCTCCTTGCACAGACTAAAAGTGAAATATGAATACATAAATCTATATTTCCATATATATATATATATATATAAATATATACATATATAAATTTATTAACAAAGTGTCTTGAAAATATTACCCAGGAATACAAACAAACCGTAACAAATAGCAGTCTGTACTTTGTAATATCTGTTATTATTTCTAGTCCTTGTGTAATCTTTGTCAGCAGCATTGAATGACTCAGTTGGAGTTTTAGAGTTTATGAGGATGATTGTAAGTTCACATTCCTGGATAAAAAAAGAAAAGGTCCAGGAATGAATATCTGTGGCCTTGGTGTTTGTTTTTTTTTAAAACTACCTTCCAGGACACTGAAAAATGATGAGAGCTGTAAGACTGCTCCGTGTTTTTTTGTTATAGGATTTTTAAAGAAAAGCAAAATTGTCTGAATTCACTGAAAATCAGCGGATAGGTTGCTTTTAGCCTTCTGTTCCTTGTCTTTTGATTGTAAACTTTCAGGAAAGGCCAGGGAGTCTGACTTATGGTACGACGTGTGAGATTGAACTCTTCTCTCTCTTTTATTTTCTCCATTTTAAATGTATGTACCTTAGGTAAATGCTTGTCAATGAATCCATTCCAAGTAGTGAGTCTGATCTACTTCCTGATAAGCGCATATTTCTATCTTATTTTAACTATTTTGCTTTGCTGCTAACCCTGTTTTTCCTCAACAGTGTTTCACACTGTGCTGCTTTCTTAAAACCATCAGCCATACCTGCCATACCACACTGCATGGTGCTCACACTCAACACACACTGAGGAAAGTCTGGCTTTACCCCTCACTTGTTAACAGTATTCATCACTTTTTTTTTTCTTTTTTTTTAAGTACAATATTCCATTGAAATGACTCATGTAAATTAGAACATTCACATTTTGGTTGGAGATTTTTTTTTTTTTCGGTAGCAACCAGCCCACGGATTTGTGGATCTGATTTGTTGTTATAATTTTATTTCTTTTTGATATAAGAAATTAAATGGATTTTTCTAGTAGAAATGTAAAACGACCCTGTCTGTCATTTGGAGCTAACGTAAAATTCACATATAAAGCTTAGTGTTCAATCTTAACCAGACTGTTCCTTTGTTTTTGTACCAAAAAAATACACCGGAAGGGAAAAATATCCTTTTAGTTGAAATCTAACAACTAGCTCATTTTCTTTCACGATATAAGATCCTGCAGCTGCATGACTTTGTCCATTGATGGAATACTCCTTGTCCCTCACCCTCCTCCCCGTCTCTCACCTCACTGATTTTAAGCTGCATTTCTTAATGGTGTCAGCATTAATGGTTCCATTGCTGTGGAAGACATGCAGCCATGTTCAAATACTTATCAGAGATATAGAAGAAGCTGATAGATAATGGACCATGATAAATGTGAACAAAGCATTGGAAATCATTGATTTCATGGGAAATCAAAAACGAATACAAATTTAGCTCTGCCACTGTCTTTTGGGGTAATAGTGTCAGATGTCAGTTTTTCTCATGTGTTTCTCTAGTGTTTTCTGATGAGTAGCTCTACAAAGCAGGAGACTTGATCATAGGCCACATAGGCCGAGTTAAAGTTAAGCCAACAGCCAAGTCTAGAAGACAGAAAGGGGTCAACCAATAAAAGACAGGACCAAGTGGACCGTCTGTAGAAGGAAAACTGGAAGATGCTGGCAGCAGCAGTGTAGGTATTCCCACTGAGGACAGTGTTACAACTGAACAGAATACCAAGCTAGATGTACCTACTATCAGAGGAAAAAGCAGAATATGAATACATTCAACAACCTGCAAATGTGCAAACTTGGAGAATGTAGAAGAGTGGGGAAAAGTTGTCTTTTGGCTTTTTAAGCCTATAGCAGCCTAGCTATAGAGATAGCTGAGAATATCGGCCATTCTAACTATAGGCCTTATCAAAAAGAGATGTTTTAAGCCTAGTATTAAAGTGGGTGTCTGCCTAATTAACTATCAGATTAGTTATAAGAGAGCTTAATTACCGGTCTGTCTACGTTCCTACCCTCACCTATGGTCATGAAATCTGGATCGTGGCCGAAAGAATGAGATCCCGGATACAAGTGGCCAAAATAAGCTTTCTGCGCAGGGTGGCTGGGCTCTCCCTTAAAGATAGGGTGAGGAGCTCAGTCATTTGGGAGAGGCTCAGAGTAGAGCCAGCTAAAGTGGCTCAGACATCTTTTTCGGACGCCCCCTAAACGCCTCCCTTGGAAGGTGTTCCAGGTACGTCCCACCAGAAGGAGGAAGTACCTGGAAGATGGCTAAAGTGGAAGATGACAAATACAAACACATAGGAGGCAGAGTTTTAAAATTCATTCTTGATGAAAGAAAGCTGGAACTTTGAGTAACATGTTAAGAACTCTGGCTGCAAGGTTTTGAATCAGCTTAAGGCTTAACTGCTTTGTCTCTCTGATAGTAAAGAATTACTATAGTTCAGCCTTAAAGTAACAGACATATGAGCTAATTTTTAGGATATTTTTAAACAAATTTTCAGCCTGTACCTTTAATTGATTCCCTAATTTGTGTATTTGCAACTATATGTTTCTCATTCAATTTTTATATCTACAGTGTAATAACAGCTCTGCCAAAAAAACGATAAACTTGTGCTCAAAGATAATTATTTTGAATGTTGTGTTTGTCAAAGATAAATAATCAAACATTGTTTTTAGAACCTTGGACTCAAATCACTTTTTTTTTTATTCAATGTGTTTATTAAACAAGAAGTGTCATCTTTCAGCCACTTGATGGTCCCATAAATCATTTTCTTTACAAAGAACATGTCTGGATTTTTTTTCCATTTAAACTGATAAAATCTCTTCTATGTAAAGGATAAGTGTCTCATACCATTTTAAGCCAAAGTATGTAGTGTAAGGTCAAAATAATTTGCAATGACAAAAAAGATAAAGCTTACAGCCACAAAAATATGGGTGTATCTCAGAAAATCCTAAAAGAGTTGATTGATTTTAGTAATTCAATATAAACTCGTATAGATTAATAACACATAGGCTGATATGTCTCCTGCATTTACTTTACTTGCTATTTTCGAATTTTGACAACCAGCTAATAAAATACCCCCAAAAGTCTGTGTCTTGGAACATTTAAATAAGACCAATACAAAATTTGTTTTTTTCCAGAAATAAGTTAGCAAAGATGGTGCAAAACCTAACTGTTGCCCATTAGATAATCCCCAAAGACAGTCGTATGTCATTACTGAAGAAGCTAACCGTATACATGGAGCTGTGCATGATTGTGTCTAAGGAAAGTTGAGTGGAAGGAAAAAAATGTGCAGGTAACCATCACGGATAGCTGCTTCCTGAAGGAAATTTTATGAGCTAAAGCTCACTGAAGCTTTGGGGGGGGGGGGGGGGGGGGGGG
>JAUZNJ010073309.1:0-13171 GCA_034780135.1 Jordanella pulchra | reverse complement strand
CCCCCCCCCCCCCCCCCGCCCCCTACAAGGAATGGACTGCAGTTAGAGTCAGAGCTTGAAGAGAAGCCACATACAAGCATTTCCAGGACACTGGTTACATACAGTTGGCCTAAATGTTAACTGGTAAGGTTTTAAGAAGCTGCATCATCTGCTTCTGTTGGTCCAGTGTGTTTAATTGAGTCAAAAGTCATCTAGCAGGAGATTTTAAAACATACCATGCTTAAAACCCCCCAAAGAGAACAGAGGTGTGCCAGGAAATAAAATACAAGAATCAACAATGCAAGTGAAAGACACTGTTAAAGCAACCTAAGCTCCTTAACACCGAAGCAGAACCAGAGGCTGATTCTCTCCATGCGATGCTCCATTTATGCAGTGAAACAAGCAAAAAGTTCCCTTATCAAATATTTAGATCAAATCCTTTAGTAATCAGATATTTCTACATTAAAAATCCTTTTTCTATCTTGTGGATTATTTAAATTGTCTGATAAACTGAATTTAGACTTTCATTAGCTATAATCCACAATAAGCATATCTAACAGGAATGAACACAAAAGACATATCATTCTATGCGCAATGAACCTTTGAATTACATATTTGGAATTGGCATATAGAAATAAACTTTAGTTAGAATAAACTAACTTACTGAGATGCACCTTATGTCAGATACTTTCCACATCATGTGCACATCTGAAAACCTCCTGTGGAAGAATCCCTTTCAAAATGCCACTCAAAGCGTGACATAGTTCGGTCAAGATACATGCAGTAACATTCAATTATCTTCCTTTATACAACTGCTTGGATAAGCCCCCCCCCCCCTCATGTCAGATCATTTTACCTGACAGGTAAGGAATAGAAATTACCTTCTGTGTTGTGTGAACAAAGCCTGTTTTTCGGTTTACACATTGTCAGCATTATAAGGCATCATATAAAAGCACAATGCTGTGTAAAAAAAAAAAAAAAAAAAAAAAAAAGTACAATCTTCAAAAAATGAGATAACAAATTATGGCTGACTTACAATAACACTGTTTACACAAAAGGCACTTCTTCAGAAGGATATATTTTGAGACATTTTGGTTTGACTAGCTTCATCTAGAAGAATCAAGAAAAATAATTCTCTTGAATACAATCTACATAAACATTCAGCAGAATAGTCTTGATTGAATGTGTCGAGAAGACTTGGCAAAACTAATAAATAGTCTTCTAGAGTCTGATAATGACACGTCCTTTAGGAGGATTGTTCTGCAGATGTCTGAGGCAGATGTGGCCGTTTGGCGACACATCAAAGTCTCAGTCCTGCAACGACTGCAGCCATGTAAGGAACGTCCTCCAGCACAACTGAGGCTGGACTCATCTGGACCACAGTTTGCCTCACAGCTGGTCTGACTCAGCACCAGCGCAGCAGGGAGAGTTAAAGAAGCATCTTTCCTGTGCTTTGTTAACGACGCCTGCTCACTAAAAGTGGCCGTTAAGGAGGACCTCCATAAATAAATAAATTATTCAGCCAAAACGAGAGCTCTGCCTTGTTCCTCCCTTTGGAGTCTTTTTTTTTCCCTCCCCTGATATGCAACCTCAGGGTTTGAGAGGGACCACTGGGACACAGGGAGAAGTGTTACAAAGGGAAGAGGGACTGGCAGGTAAGTGGTTTAGGGTCTCTTCCAACCGCTCCGGATCAAGGCGTCAGCTCGCAGGAAGGGCTGGTTTCGGAGATCTGTGAGTAGGTGAGGAAACAGGGGTGAGAGACAGGGAGGAGACGCACAGGTTAGACGACTAGGAGGTCAATCTTATATGGCTGCTTCTTTGTTTTTAAAGCGACAGATGCAAAAAGACAAACTCAGCTTTCATTTTATTAAATCAACATGAGGAACATTCGTCTCTCTTATTATGCCCACTTTAAGTAAAGAAAATAAAAATAAAAAAAAGCCTAAAAGAACCCGGTCCTCCATAAATCATGAAGATAAAACAACCCTTACTTGATCAGGTTTTCTAATAAAATGTCAGCTGAGTTTTTGGCTCATCATAGTTCGATAAGGTACACACAGAATGCCTCACAAAAGTATTCCTATCCCTATTCTTGAATTCCCACACCACAAACTTCAATGTTTATCACTGGGATATGAAAATACATCAAGTGAAATGAAAACGATACCAGCTTTTCAAACCTGCATGTCCACAGCATGATGCTGCCGCCAAAATACCTCACAGGTAGTGAATAGTAAAGACCAGCAATTCTAACACCAAGGGAAAGGGAGACCAAATACAAAAAAAAAAAAATGAATGAAATATAATAACAAATATAACAATGACATAATTGTTGCTTCAAGTGTTTCACAATGGTATGCCTTGGAAAGTTCATAAGAAACAACAACCCAGCTCCAGACTCACTGGGTGCACTTCTGAGGCTAAACTTTTCATTCAGGTTCTCTGCACCATGATTTAGACAAACCAGAACCTTTATGTAAGCAGCCCCTCAACTCCCTGCCATCTGTTTAATTAAGTCTGACAAGCTGTTAAACAGGTAACTATAAGAGAGCATACATCCAGCTAAACATTAACTCACTTAGCATTAGTTCCAGCAGAGTGAGTGGAGGCAACAGGTGGAGACGGAGGATTTCACTCACATGGGGCTCTTACTTTTTGCAAGTTGTTCAGACAAATAACATATAGTATTTGACTGGAAAATGTTTCTCTTTATTTTTTGATCTCTTATATCTGGTACATAGTGATACAGATGGCCTAATTAATTTCATTCAAAGAAAAACTTTATTGGTTGCATTTTTATGCAGGGAGAAGTTTAACACTAGGATTCACTAAAAAGGGATGTGGCTCTAGACTGGTCTTCTGCTAAAAATAAATAAATAAATAAATAATCATGCAAAATCAAGGGGTTCGAGGGGTAAGAATACTTATGGGAGGCAAAAAAAAACAAAATAAGAACATAAATAATTCAAAATGTAACAGCAGATGAAAGATTCCCATAACCTTGTATTCCATCTATATGAAATCCAAGGCTTTGGGGATGCAGATATAGCAACACTTTAACATTACAGTGATCAACAAGCTCTTTAGTTGGTCGACTAACTTGCAAAACAGCATTTAGGCAACAGTCATTTTAAACAGACTGTTATTAAGTTATGATGCATTTCTACCATCTTGAGCCTGCTGACCATGGTGCAGATGACAGTTAGCAAAGACAAACATGGCGGACATGGTAACACCAGACAACATGCAACACATTTCAGAAAGGGATCAGGATGATCTTCCTAAACAGAAAGTAACACAGGAACTTCCTCTCTGAGGGGAAACATCACCTAAAGGTTAGAGCATTACTTCTCATTGACCTTGCTTCACAAATGGATGTGGTTTTATTTTTCCCCTGTGGTAAAAGGAATTTTAGTGCTGCAAAGCTGTTTTTTTTTTTGTTTGGTTTGTCTGAAGCAGTAGCTGAAGCAGCTGACATGACTTGTAGCAGCACACAGGAGCCTGAGGGCCAAGCAGGCCAGATATGAGCCAGGCTACCTTCCTTACCCGCTCGTTAGGAGTGGGAAATACTGTCATTAATCTTCTTTTCAGCTGGAAATGAGGTGGAATAAACAGCAGAGGTTGAAGAGGGGGGAAAAATGAAAAAAGTCACAAGTTAGCCAGAAAACCAAACACCAAACAAGTTAGTCTCACTGAATAAAACAGGCATTTTAGCCAAACCTCTTTGTTTGATTCTGGATTACTTGAAAGAGCTTTATAAAGTTATTTGTGCCATGCAGGTTGAATAAATGCTTATTTGCATTGTTGAATGTATTGTAAGTAAGTCAACATGTTTTTTTTTTTTCCCCATTTCTCAGACATAAAAAAAAAAAACAATGAAAACATTTTGAGCAGCTGCTTTTTCTCAAATCCAGGCCAAGAGGTTTGGCTGCCTATCATCACCGAACGCCTGACAGAAGGCATCTCAAAGATAAAACAAAACTCAATCAGCCGAGGAGAGACGGCCCAAGTTAGTGAACAAGGTTGTTTTTGTCGTTGGAGGTGGGGGACGGGGATCATGCTGCATGCACAGTGGGGTTAAGAGTCATACGGGGGAGACACCTGGACAACCTTGGCATTAGAGACAGGGAGGGCTAGCAGTTGGCGTCGTCACAGAGGTTGGCTTCACAGAAGAACCGTGAGCCGCGTTTAGCAGTGCGGGCGGTGAAGGGCACGCTCTTCAGTACTGGGGTGGGGGGGGAAGAGAAAAACACATCACACCTAAAACACTGACACCGGTTAAACCTTGGAGGGAAAAAAAAATGACTTGATATTATTTAGAGGAGCTGCAATAATAATTCAATGTGTAAACTGCTGCTTAAATACTTTCTAAGGGAAAATCAGGATAAAAATTGTGATTTTAATTGGTTTAGGACACATGGAGCATGTCCTTGAATGTAAAAAATCGTAAAACACAACAGTAACAGAGTTCTAATTAAAAGTTTGCACCAAAACATATAAAATCATATAACTTCTTCTATTTAAAACCAAAAAGAAACTATTTTCTACAGCAGGTAAAATGTTAAAGTAGGCCGTTTATTAAAGCTTAAATAGAGGGGGGATGTATTGGCATAACATAGTTAATTAATGCTCAGTTCAACTGTAGAAAACCTCAGTCATCTGATCATTTTTTGGCATATTCCTAAACAGGATTCAACCAGAGGAACAGCGAAGTGCTAAAACCTTTTAACCTATAAAAACGATTTGAAACTTGCTTCATCTTTTGCACGTGCAGGCGTTTCACAGACTCCCTTTAAAAAAAACATATCCGTGTATATTTAAAGGAACAGCTGCAGAAACCTCTTTGGAAATCTCACCGACTTTAAATCTGTCTCCTAATTTCTTGCTTAACTGGCATCAAGCTGCCCAACGGACAGAAGGCAGCTCTGGTGCTGCAAGCTTGGAAGCTGGCTGGACGGTACACTATGAAACAGCCATTAAGTGCTGATGTGCTCCGGATGGGCAGGTGTCTGCAATATGTAGCACAAGGTGCACTTCAAAGGAGCTGAGCAGTCAATGACCACAGTCATCCTCAGCCTGGGAACACTGGAGCCGATGCCCATGTGGGGCCCTTTAATGGTTCTTTCTGGCCCACCTGTGATGATGTCCTCGATGGTTCCGTCTTTGCCTTCGTACACCGGCCGATGGTCTTTGGCTTGCCGCTTTCGAAGCTCTGCAATCAGCTCCTGCTGCTGATGCCTCTTTTTCTGGGCCTGGACCTGCATCAGCAGAGAGGATGTGTGGTTTTTGGCATTCAACAGGTTCTTTATTTAGCAGTAGGTAATCAGGTTTAATTCAGCTCTGATTGAGCTGTACCTTGGGGTCATGTTGTTTGGCCTCCTGAGCCAGTAACTTTTCTCTCATGGCTTCCTCCTGCTTTTTCTTCAGTTCATTTTCTTCCACTGCATCCTGTCAAGATGGGGAGAAAAAAAAAAAAAGAACTACAGCTCTGATCTAAGTCAACAGACTAGTGGGGCCCATTTTAGCACACAAAACAGGTTCAGAATGCCAACATAAACAGGAAACTCATGTATCTGAAATCTTTTCAAAACAAAACCTAAATATCTGCAGACTGTACTCAGGGAAGCAGATGGGATCCTTTTTCCCTTTATTTCTGGTTATTCTTTTGCTCTCGGTAGCTTTATCCTTTCTATAAATCATCCAACCCAAAACATAACATCCCGAATGTCAAAAAAGTAAATAAGAACAATCTAGAAATAAAACTAAAATCCAGTCTATGCATCTGATCAAATGAGACAGTTGAACACAAGATCACAAACACAGCAGAACTTATCCTGCCACTTGCCTGTGGGCAGAGCACAGTTATTTTATCAGTGGCCCACATACGCAGCCATGAGTGGGTAAAAACATTCAGCAGACACAGTGGAGTTACTAGAAAGATGTAACCTGTGCAATGATATTTCAACTAACCTTCTGGCAACACTTAAAGTGAGCTGCAACCTTAAAATAATGAAGTTTAAAGGAGCTCAGAGGATTTAGCTACTTTGTCCTATAAAATCCATTTTCTGATAACAAACAATAAATCTGATGTTTTTTAATAATTAGATAATTATGGTAATAAGGTAGAATTTTATTCCTGTTTTTGTTTTAAATAGAACGTAACTCTATTTTTAGGAACCTGGTTTTAGCCTTGAGGCTTCACCCCGACTAGCATATAGGGTTTTGTCGGTGTTGCCTTGTGCATCCCTCAGTAAGGATGAACTGTCAAACTCTGTGCTTGAACTCAAACAGACATGTGCCCCGTGTCTTGTACATTTCCTTAAGCAAATCCCATAAATCCAGTCTGAGAACAATCCCAGGATGTGCGCTGCGTGGCGCGGTCTGGGTGCGGCTGTCCGGGGTAAAAGGCTCAGAGGTGGGGGGGGGGCAGTCTAAACACCACAGCTGCAACTATGAAGTCAGGCCCAGCTAGTCTTTCCTGTTATTTGCTTGCTGGACTACACGCCACGTCCTGTGGCACTAAAAGGTATCCCAACTCCACTTTGAGGCGGGGCTTAAAACAAACCGGGGAACTTCCCAGAAGGCTCACAGAGGAGGCCGCACCGTGTCCGCACACAGGGGCCAGGATAGGTCGCCGTCCTCACCTTGTAGGCCTTGATGAAACGCACAAATACAGGGAAGAACACGGAGGGTGGAGTTGTCTTGGCGCTCTCTCCGAAGTAGCTCACCACACTGTTGAAGGCTTCCTGGAATTGAGAGGGAGGAGAGTGGAAGCACAGTTTATAAACAGTGTTGAGTCAGGATTACGCACGAGAAGCAAAAGAGCTGAAATAGGGATAAATATGTGCTTAGTGCTTATTTTTATCATCTCTTCTGAATAACTAGTTGGAAACCGAGGAGTCAGAACCTCTGCTGTCTTGGCGTCCCTCTGCAGCTTATCCAGCTGTGGATCGCTGGCCTGGACGAAACCTTTCAGCACCGGATGATCGTGCAGGCTGCATTCTCTTCGGATCAGCTCCATGCCTTTGCCCAGCTCTCGAACGTCAAGCAGCACGTTTTCCAGAGACACTGCACACAGTCAGAATGGGTCAGCAACTCCCTTCTTAATCAACTAAGAAACGTTTAAAGCTTACTAACCCGCTGCAGCTTTATCCACAAAGTGCAATTCATTGTAGAAGTTGGCCAGTTCTGGGTACTTCTCCTTCACAATGAGTGCGATGTAGTGGAGCAGAGTCATTTTCCTGTCTGTGGACTTTGTGTCTAGCAGCTGCACCACAAAAAAGGAGGATTTTGACATCAATAACAAAAGACAACAAAACAACAAGATGTTGACTGCATGTGCTTGTTTTCGACTTACCAGATCAAGACTTTGTAGTTTAAAGCCATAAACACTTCCTCGTTTACTGCTGTTCATGTAGTTTCCCAAAGCTAAGATGATCTAAAGTACAAACAAAATGATCTGTTTTTATTTTTAAGCCAAACAAAACGCAATCCAAACAAAAGCAGCCTCAGAAACTCTTCCCACCTCCAGCAGCCTCTTGAGCTTCGGAGATGATTTCACCGAACCTGAAGCAGCAATTATGGCGTTGAGCTGTGGGGTGAGCATCCCGACGCTGTCTGCAAAGTTCCCCACAAAGGTGATGATGTTCATTCTCTGGGTGAGACGTTCGATCTTGCTGAACAGCAACATAAAGCGGTCCTCCTCCGCCAGCTGGTCAAGGGGACGCCGCTCGCGCTCATACTGACGGAGCACCTTCACCTCCGCCTCGGTGGGCAGGAAACGCATCAGGCACTCCACGAAGTCCACAGGCAGGGCCTTGAGATCAAACCTGTGAAGGAACACGACGTTCATCTGAAACCTGCTCAATGAATAACTACTTGTTGTTCAACTTATTAGAGATGCATACTTCTCTATCGCCTTGCAGATCTCCTCTGTGGTCTTGTTGGCTTTTCGCAATGTGATGGCTAAGTTTTTAGAACGATTGGCATCAAGGAGGGTCACTTTATTCACCGCCTTCTGAGCAACTTTGCTCTTTGTACAGGAAAGATCCACTACGGGGCCCTGGGCTCTAGTCTTGAATAACTCCTCAAACTTTTCCAGATCCAGCTCCTGTACATGAATCAAACATTATCGTTAAGCTCTGAACAGACAGGAAACGTTCAATTTATAAAAATTTATAAAATATATCAATCTTTCATTGGAAAAGCATTGTATTTAGAAAGCACTGATGACCCAATAATTAGTATTTCTAAGCATCGATTTAAAATAAGTATAAATGAATCATTTTCAAAATGTATGACAGGTTTATCCGATACAGGTGTTTTGGTTCTCCTTCCAATGATGATCAATTCCACAAAGAATAAAGAAAACAAAAGCTTGTTTAATAGAATCAGCATTTTAAACCAAATCAGAAATGAAGGAATAACAGAACTATTTCCATTTATCCATTAAAAGATGTACTTTATCTCCAATAGTGTTGGGTCATCCCTCCTCATTACTGAATTTAGCTGCTTCAGTCATTTACAAATATATATAATAACTAGGATCCAGGCATACAGACTGCTTCTACAAGCACTTGTTGACAGAGTGGGACAATCCCAGGAACCCACTGTGGGGATAGGATGTCCAATTAATTTATAAAAATTGAGTCATTAGTAAGCTTTTCATGGTCAGCTGTGGAAGAATTTTGTAAAATAAAAATCCCAATGGATTGAGCTGATGCTGAGAAGCATAGTATGCAGGGGTAGGATATTTTCTGCAGCGTTTGGCTCCAACCTTCAATAACAGCTTATAGTGAACTGTGTAGCTGCATCCAAGACTAACTTCAACAAGTGTAACAAAAAGCTGCTGCAAGATCTTATTTGTGCACCAAAAAAAAAAAGTGAAAATATAAACAAGCAAAATGTAACGATCTTCTCTGCTGGATTTACCTCCAGCACTCGCTCGTCATCGATCTCGTTGAAGACCGTGCCGTTGATCTGGTTGGGCTTCAGGGCCGTCCAGTTGAATACGGGCAGACGAAACTTTGTCTTAATGGGCTTCTTGATTCTGATCGCTACAGAGGGAGGAGGGTTTCAATACACAATTAAAATTAAATTATGCTGCTCAGGATTAAACTGTCCAAGAAAAATAACTGTAGAATGATCTCACCTGATAGACCCAGGCTCAGGATGACGGAGGGAGAAGCATCAGGCAGAGGAGGAGGAAGAGGAGGAGGAGGAGGGGGAGGCGCTTGTGGAGCTGTGATTAACAGAAAAAAATAAACCATATTGCAGTTAGATTTAAACGTTTATGACCTTTCGGTTGAATGTAAAATGATACTTTTACTCCTAATAAACTATGATCCAGTAAAGTAATTTAAAGAGCTGAGTGGAGCCTTTCTGCACACACAGGAAGCAGTTTTAACTTCCCTTTCCTGTCTGGTTTAGTCAAGCTTTGCTGTGACCCATCACCTTGCTCCAGCATGAAAGAGCAAAGATCAGAGCTGAAAATAGATGTGCTTTGAGAGCCAACAGTGAAAAAAAGAAAAGTCAACTTTCACATGCAGGTGTCAGCAGAAAACCCTCCGATTCGTGATGCATCACCTGAGGGAGGAGGGGGAGGCGGCGGGGGTGGTGGGGGAGGCGGTGGAGCTTCACTTGCTGGTGGTAAGCTGGGATCTGGTCCTCCGGGTTCCGTCAGCCCAGCTGTCGAACTCAGCATCAGTTGTCCAACGTTGCCCAGAGGGATTCCGATCCCGCTGCCTCCGCCGCAGACGCCCAGCGGTTCTATTGAGATGTCGCCGTCCGGTTTCTTGTGCAGACGGATGGTGCCCTGCTGCTCCAGCTCCAAGAGCCGCCGTTCGATGTTGACCTGCCTCTGGAACGCAGCATCCTTCTCCTTGATCATCCTCCTCAGGGTGTTGACCTGGGTGCTGGTCAACTCGTACGTCTCCTGAGCAGCCACCAGGGGGGAGTAAAGAGTACATTATGGCAACTCCACCAGCTTATAGACATCCTGTTTTCTTCTGACCTTGTTTTTCTTTAATAAAACTTATTTTAAACAGATATTTGTTCAATCAGGGAAAAGCTCGAACCATTAATATGTGTGAAAGGAAAAAGAAATACATAAAAGGAAGGAGAACTTACCCGTATTGTTTGAAGGTCTTTATCTTTCTGCAGTAGAAGCTTCTCCAGATCTGCCACTTTCATCATCGTTTCATTCTCAACCTCAAGCAGCTTTTCAGTCACCTGAGAAGAGAGGATGGAGTGAGCAGCAGAGTGATGAGAGGGCATCCTTCCCAGCTCCACTCCCTCCTTTACACTCATACATCATCAATAAGAAATGAGTTGTGGCCAGCAGGATAATGAAACATTAACATGACACAGCTATTAGTTTGGATTTTGATCACATCACACGTGCTGCTCTGGAATTCACCACAAATCTTCTCTCTGATCCTCCCCCATCATTCCCGACCCCTGAGAGCAGCGTTTGTTATGAAATTCCTCAAATGATGTCAGGGCTGCCTACGAGCTTTTCCCTGTGAAGGAGGCCTTCAGCGAAGCAGCGTGGGATTGGAAAAAAATATGAACACAGCAGCGCTGCGAGGACAATAATAACATTGTTCCTCACACACTATTTTCCAGCATTCCCCCACCCAATTATTATCCCCAACCAGTTGTGAAAAGCAAACACGGAGCAGATTTCTAATTACCAGATAGAGACGGCCAAGTTAAACATGCATGACAATCTCACAGATGGGCATCGAGAGCAGCACTGGTGGTCCAGACTGGGTGGTGCACTTACATGGGACAGGTGCTCCTCCAGCTCCTCCACCTTCTCCAGTGCCGCGTTTTTCGTCTCTGCATCTTCCAGGAGGCCACCCACGTCAAACACATTATCCAGGTAGGCCTGGATCTGCACTGACAGTTTATCACTCTCTGTGTGCTTTGATTTCTGAAATCAGAGCAACCAATTAAGGATAAGTGACGCCGTAGACACTCTTATTGTGATACAAAATGTTTTGTCTAAGAAATAATACTCTTCTTACCTCCAAGAAATCATCAAGTCCAAGCTTGGTGAATTCAAACTGCAAATGGACTCTGAAGTTCATGTCCTCAACTGAGTGGACCACAATGTTAATGAACTGCATGCACGCAACCTAGACCACAAATGCAAACAGACCGAGACTTCATTATACCAGGTAGCGTGATCTGTATCTGGATAATAACACCAAATCCATGGAGTCTTGCATTTACACCTTCCTCTAAAACGGGATTTCAATTTGTTCAAAGATGCGGAAACAAACTGCATTTTAATCCCAGCTAGAAAAATCCAAACCTGTTTTCTGCACGAATGAAATGAACACCTGAAACACAGCTTACCATGAAGTCGATGTTTCCCTCCTCGCTGCGAAAGTAATCCATCAGTCTTTCAAAGCGTTGCTTCTCTTTACAAACCTGAAAAAAAGAGAAAGTGTGCAGCAATGCAGCGTTTTTATAAACTGAACTCAGCTTTAGAAGGAGAATGTGTGGTTAAAAAATTTATTATTTATCATACTATAGCTAGCATGAGGCTATCAGTGATAAAAATCCTCTATCCTGCTGAAGTTAGCTACAATTAGTATTCGTTTGTATTAAAGTATCAATCATTGTCTATCAACCACAAGTTGGGTATCAACCTTAACTTTGCCAATATGCAAACATTTCCATGTTACTACTGAAAATAACATAATCTATTATGCTAAAGTTGGGTACTGGGCTACATTAGCCAATAAGCTAGCATTAGCTATCAATTCAGTTTTTCCAGCCGTGGTATAAGCAGCAGTACTTGGGCTGCCTTAAGTGTTTATTAGTCATAATATGAAGAAACGAATCACCTGATGTAACCTCCAACCTTTTTGTAACAGTCTGTGAAGGTGGTGAAACTTATTGAAATTCTTAAGGCCAATGATGATATCTAAGATGCACATGTGATCAAATAGGTCGTAACACAGGTTAAACGTTTCATTTGGCACCTCTTTGAAGTTGTCAAAAGCTGAAAGGATGATTTCATGACCTCCTCGGACAAGGCAGACAGCAGCCAGGAGCTCGAGGACCAACGCTTTTGTTCTAGAATAACAGAAGAATCTCATCAGTACAAGATGTTCCGATCTGGAACTGGAATTTTTAACTATTCAGGTAAATACTCTAAAACGTCTTCAAGCATTAACATTAGGAAGCTATAATTCATATTCAGTTTTCAGGAAATGTAGGTGTCTTTTTAAGGGTTCATCAGCGCAGCCTTCATTACAATGTGGTCAGTCATGTTCACCACTAATCTGTCTTTAGTAAACATCCCTTTTGCAGCCTGCATATGTGCCTCTGATCCTTGACTTCAGAGAGAAGCTAAGCCCCTTGCAGAATAAAGAAACATATCTGATGAGCCGGCTGCAGGGTTTTCCCTGCGTCTAAGAGGAGGGGGGTCGTCAGGTCCTTACCGTGGGTTCTTATTGTTCAAGCTGAGAGCTATTTCATTGACAGCATGTGCGTGAGACATGACCATATTGAAGCCATACTGCATGGAGAGACAGAAAGAGACAGACAGTGAACAGGATGTGGTAAGAAAAAAAAAAAACCTTCATATTCAGCTCTTGACAGCACAGGAAACACATCATCTAATCTGTGTCAGACTGCACCACACAGGACTCTGTAAAGTCAAATGCAGGTGCAACTGCTTAATACCTGATAGTTCATGATTGCCCTCAAGCACATGATGCACACATGCACATCATCTTTTTGGCTCACGAGCCGCGAGTTCTTGATGGTTTTGCTGTTTGAAAGAGTTCCATAGCTGCAACAGATGGAGTACAGTTAAAACAAGTTCAAAGCTTCCAGTGATTTATACAAGCTCATCATTCATTTCATGTATTTCTGCTGTTTATTTGCCTTCCTAATGACTTGTTACTACAATGCCTCAGAGAAAGCAAGAAAATAACAGAACAGAGGTGGATTTTTTCTTGGGTTTTTTTTTTTGAGGTTGCATAAGTGTAATGGAAAAGGTTTGGTTTTCTGTCTGCTGCCAGGTGACTAAAGTTTGAGCTCAAACACAGCTGTTATGTAAATGCACTGCAAAGCTGTCATATGTATACTTTTCCCATACGGTTTCTAAACCTTTTTTTTGCTGAAAACCTCTTTTTTCTTTTTTTTTTTTTTTTTTTTTAGCTTTTTACGG
>JAUZNJ010073298.1:0-25321 GCA_034780135.1 Jordanella pulchra | reverse complement strand
AACACGCTTGACTGTGGAGACTGACACCTGTGTTCCATCAGCTTCCAAATCCTTGCAGACCTGCTTTTTGGTGATTCCTGGTTGACTCTTGACCATCCTGACCAATCTCTGACAAAATCTTGTTTCTTCAGCATAAAATTAAAATATATCTATATACTTTTACGACTTCATATTTGAGAAGAATAATTTGGTTTGCTGTCATGGCTTAGAATGATAAATTATAGATTTATTTATTTTAACTATAAAGGAGCATTTCTGAGATTAATCACGTCATATTTCAATCATATGACTGCAAATATAGACATAATATTGCATATTTTTTAACATCTTAGGTTTTTCTTTTATTAATAGCAAAATGAAAGTTGTTAGCATCAATAACTGTAAGCACTGGTCTGTTATGACTTTGGTGAATTCTCCTTACCTTAACTGTGAGATTTCTAAAATCGTTCTGAAGCTTTAGATATCATCATCGTCACCTGTGCCTTCATTTTTGACTGGACAGCTTCCACACCGTAGAGTGCTGCAGGAAGCACAATCTGGTATAGCTTCTAATATAAGCATGGATTGGAAAAAGATAAGTGTCCAGTTTGAAGGTCACTAATCTGAGTTACCCAAACAAAATAAATACAGATTTCCTGTGAGTCTTTTCCCACATTTTTTTTTCTTTATTATGTTTTACAGTGTTGTGTCACTACACAAGGAATGTGTCCCTCTTTGCCTTTCTAGGACCAATACCTGGATAAGTTTTTCGCCTTGGTGCACGCCTTGGATGAGCATGTGTTTCCGGTCAGGATTGGAGACATGCGCATCATGGAAAACAACCTTGAGACTGAATTGAAGTCCAGCATCGCCGCACTAAACTCTGCACAGCTGGAGCCGGTGGTTCGATTCCTTCACCTTCTACTTGACAAGTTGGTGCTGCTCGTAGTTCGGCCGCCAGTCATCGCTGGACAGATAGGTATGATTCTGGATTACTCTTGTTTAAAAAGGAAAGACTGAACTGAGTACTGAAAGAGGTGGAAGATAATTTATTTCTTAAATTGTTTTATTCCTATGCATTCAATTTAGCTGGAAAAACGTCTATGTTTGTCTGTTTCAGTGAATCTAGGACAGGCGTCCTTTGAGGTGATGGCATCTGTTGTGAACCGGCTTCACAAGTACCTGGACACCAGTCAGGACATGCACGGTCGCAACAGCTTGCTGTCCTCTTACATCCACTACGTCTTCCGCTTACCCAGCACTGATCCCAACTCACCATCACCAGGTAACAATCATTGAAAACTAACTTTTCCTGTTCCTGATCTTTTTTATTTGATTTATTTATTTTTTTTACCTCTTTTTCATTTACCATATTGATTTCTCTCAATGCATGTACTGTATTTTACCAGAACACCCTTCCTTCAATTCTCTTCCTTTTTACCTTTTTTTTGCTTCCACCTTTATTTTGTCCTCTGTCTGCCCAACACAGCCTCCACCTCATCTTTAACAGGTAGCTATGATCTATTGCTTTAAGGTATAAGATGCAGGTTCAAACATAAATATCAGCAGCCTCTTCACGTGTTTTTTCATCGGTGCTTATTAACTCGTAACCCTGCGATACATCGGCATGTTAGGTTGATTGTGCTGTAGAGGTCAGGATTGGCTTAGAAAAACAAGGACTATTAAAACAGGTATTTCATTATCTGAAGCATCCATTCATCTTTTGTATGTTTAAACATTGTTTCTGATCCATATTTATCTTAGAAATATGTGCCTTAAATTCATTTTTAAAATGATATATTGTATTTAAAAACATATTTTAAAAAAATGACTGAAGTCATTTTAATTCTTCATGTGTAGCCATGAATTATAAAGCTCTTTCTATGCCTGTTGACTTATGATGTCACTTCTTTGTGTCCTAGCTCCTGGAGGGTTGGGAGGTTCGGTTCACTATGCCACCATGGCTCGCTCGGCTGTCAGACCAGCCAGCCTTAACCTCAGTCGCTCCCGCAGCCTGAGCAACAGTAACCCTGACATATCCGGTACGCCCACATCTCCCGATGATGAGGTTCGCTCCATAATTGGAAGCAAGGTAAGAGAGTCAAAAACTAAGTTTGTACATCTTTCATATGTCAGGTTTTTTCAGATGTCTTAAATTGATCAAAAAGACACCCTTATAAAAATGTCCTTCTGCCACCAGTGTGGACAGGTACAGCAGCATGGGTTTTATTTTAGGTTCTTAAACTTATAACCCATTTAGCTTGTCCACTCCACAGACTGATACTACATACCATAGTTCATTATTTAGCTTATTTAGCTTTTTTTTAATGTAGCAACTCATTGATTTAGGATGTATTCTGATTCCCCTTAAGTAGGTGAAAAGAATCAGTACTTCTAAACCTACATAATGCAGAGGCCTCCATGTGCCTGATGACCCAGTGTGGATTTGATCACCATGTGAACTATATAACCAATGCGTAAACATAAAACTGGACATCTTATCTCTCTCTGTTGTAACACTATCATGTCTCTGATAGAGTCAGAAATCCTACGATGTTCTGTTTGTCAGGATCCCAAAATGCCCACAAACCTCTAAAGTTAATAGGATCAGCGACACAAATTGAAATCTGTGACAAATGGTTCCATTCATTCTTATTGGCCTTTTCTGTCTTTTATTTTATTTATGCATTGTCATTCAGTTTGTATGATTTGGTGTTTCCCACCTCAAACCTGTTTTTATTTAACTCAGATAATCCATGAGCAGTGAGTGAATGACTGAATGTGTTTTTTTTTTAAGTCTTTCATTTTTCTAACCATTTTATGATGGATGCAGCCCTTTACTGATGAATGCCCCCTTTTCTGGTAATATTTAACTAAGCCTCTTTTTTGTACACACATAGAGAAAGAGATATGAAGAAGTTTTCAACCTTGCTGTTCTGTGGTGATGATCTGACTCTTATTGAAAGCTAACCTTTTTGGGAGGCCCTTGGGATCTTCCAGCAGTCATGACTTTTGAACCTCTTTAACTTGTCATTATTCCTTCCCTCCTCCTTCCCCCCGTGCTGCTCGCTTGTTTCCTTGCTTCCTGCCTGCCTTGTGTCCTTTGACCTTGGCACCCATAGGGCTTAGACCGCTCCAACTCGTGGGTGCACACCATGGGCTGTAGTGCCCCCTGGGGATCCAGCCCTGGGTCCGCTCCAGAAACCATGCAGGTGGTTTTATGAATGCCCCGTCCTTCACTTTAACTCACTGCAAGAACAACCTTATTCACACTGAATGAATACTGGTATACTTGAAGTTCTGGTCTATCATCATGTCTGATACTCATAACAAACAGTTTTTTTCTATTCATTAAAGCTCTTACAAATGTAGCTCAATTGACCTTAGGCCATATTTAGTCAAAGACAACTACTATTTACTAAATGTGAAAAAACTAAGGAGATAAAACGTTTAAAGGTCCAAAAGTACCATAAATCCATAAATAAATCACCTAATGATCAAACACATTTTCAGTTTAATTAAGTTCAATTTATTTATATAGAGCCAATTCACAAGACATGTAAACAAATAGTTAGATTGGTGTCTATCTAAGGAAAACCAGCGGTTTGCATCGAGTCATAGACTTTGCAGGTCCAGCTCCTTCTTGATTAGCTTGTGGTGACTCTAGATATCCGCTTGCATTGTGTCATTGACTCTACAGGGATCAGTCACACTGAACATGCATGCAGCGACAGTGGAGAGAAAAAAACTCCCTTTTAACGAGAAGAAACAGACACAGTGTGAGCAGCTTTCTGTCAAGGCTGACAGGGATTTGGAGGAGACCGAAGCAGATATACAAGAGGAACATACAGTAGAATTACTGATTGATAAATACTCTGTTAGAAAAGAAAATAGTCAACTGGATTCACAGGTGGTTATGTCTAGGAAAAAAAAAACTGTTAAGCAGACAACTTTAAATCAGTTTTCATGCTAAAAGGGATGAAAGAGAGCAAATCGGGTTCATGACAGTAAAGGCTGAGCCCATAGTTATGTAAAGGAGAGAAGCAGGTCTAAACACTAAAAAACAAAACCTCCTTTAATCAGAGTTGTTGATGGCAGAGATACAAAGATATTTCCTTTTAAATGTAAGTAAAGTATCAATGTGACTTTATTAAAAATAATGAAGTTACTAACTTAACTAGAAAGTTAGGTTTGGTGACCTTGAAAAGTTACACACCTGAACACCTATGATAACAGCGATTTATGCAGTCAACTGGGTTTCTTTAAAAAAGTTAAATATAAGTTGTTAGTTAATATTTAACCTGGCCTTTTTCTTTTGTAAGTAAACACTATTCACATTTCCAAAAAAAAAAGCTTTATTTTGCACCAAAATGTATATAATCATATTTTAAAAAAATCTGTACACAGGCAGCAAAAACCAAATCAACTGCTGAGGTATGACTGAAGAGCCACCGTGTCTGTCTAAAGGATGTCATTGTACACTGCAGGACAGAAAGCATGGCATATTTAATAAATACAATTATGCATTTTTTTAAAATAAGGAACCGGAAAAAAGGCTGAACTTCAGCTGTAACCGTAACCCCATTCAAACGGAGCCTTTGACAAGAGGACAGCCCTGCCAGGGAGAGGTTGAGAGGCTGTCCTTTCTTGTACCTACATTTCCCACAATGCTGTGCGGTTCTGAATCATAGTTCTGCAAAATTCTATTGGATGTTTTTTCTATCGACATTGATCCGATTTCTGGTGCAATACTTCTGGTTACTGGTTTACTGCCTTAACCATAGAAAAATAATTTAAATTTCAGTTAACGAATTTCACATGAGCACTTTCAGTGTTATCTAAGTAAATATGCATATATGGTAGCCAATATGTATTCCTTCAAACATTCTTACTTTAACTCATCCAAGCAATTATTTCATGATCTATTTATTTATGATAGTGTGGTACTTTTGGAACTCCATACAAAAGCTGTATAAAATGTTAAAAATGTCCTTAAAAGACCAAAACTTCAGAGTATTACAGTATTCTCCTAAACCTTAGATCACAATCCTTCCATGATTTGATTCATGGGAGTCACAGTCGCCTCCATGACCTCTCTTCATCCGAAGCCTTGTTCAAAAAAGGCATTAACATGGGTTTTTGGTGATCCAGCTGTAAATGCATAGAACCTTTAAACAAATGGAAACTTTTAAGACTTGATTACTACATCACCAGCTGTCATCATTTAGCTATAAATCCTCCCTCTTAGCTTCTTACTGGTATTCTTTCTTTAACGTAATACCTTAACTAAGTTAATGTTGAAAAAGTTCGTTTTAGGGGAGGGAAAAGGGGCCAGAAAAGTTTGGGAACTATTGGTCTAAATGGTAAATCAAAACTTACTTAGAAA
This sequence comes from Jordanella pulchra, assembly GCA_034780135.1. Classification (NCBI taxonomy): domain Eukaryota; kingdom Metazoa; phylum Chordata; class Actinopteri; order Cyprinodontiformes; family Cyprinodontidae; genus Jordanella; species Jordanella pulchra. The sequence continues at coordinate 19,956 of JAUZNJ010073298.1, read as the reverse complement.
AAGAGATTTGACATCAAGTAACATAGTTTATCCATCGTTACCACATGAAAAAATGAGTTTAATGTTTTACATATCAGTACTGTTATATTTGAGCTATTTACTGTAAACACTTTGCTGGATTATGAATAAATCAGGAATCAGCAATAAAATAAAAGAGCAGACTGACTGCTTATTCGACCACATAACTATTATAAATTAGTTTAACCTATATTTAACCTTTTTTATGAGTAATCTCTGAGCGGCCAATTCCACTTTTTTGTTTTGTATTTTAAGGATGACATAACTTAAAAGAGGAAAACTATTTTGAAATGATCACCTGAGAAGGTCAGTAGTTTGAAGTTAGTCAATCCTTTAAAGTTATCCAATGTTTTTTATTTAACTAGACAAGCAGAATATAGTTTCATGTTGATTTGACATGTCTGTATTTGCTTCTGACATGGGTTTAGGTCAAAGGTTAAAAATACCAACATCTATGAAACCTGATGAACGTACAACGTTTTTAAGTTAAATGTTTTCTTCTCAAACATCCAGAGCGTTAATACAGCTATCAAGAAAATCTATAAATCAGACTCTGGAAAAGTGTTTTTTTTAAAGATGAGAAATATGTAGGAACTCTGTTGTTACCCTTTTGATTTTAGTAAAGGCTAACAAGATTAGTTTAATCGCAGGGTTCAAACTTACTAAATGACCCATTTTGAGAGCGGTTTTGTTTGTAAATGTACTGATAAAAATGTTAGATTCTGTTAAATGGTGAAACAAATACTTAAAAATGATTACATTTCAAAAGTTGGAGTTTTGTGGGCGGCCAAAAACTTTCATGTAAAACCAGAGGACTAACTTATAAGGACATGTTTAGGAAGTTCTGCATTTGGAGCTTTGAATGGATCACTGAGGACTGGTGTTGCTGCCCAGAATGAAAAAGGTTTCAGAATGTCAACACCCTCTGCTTTTCCCTTTTTCTTCTTCAACTTGCATGAAAGTCATCGAGATCCAGACACCTAAATAGCAGTTTTGAATAGGAACTAGAATTTTCCATTCCTTGCTTTCCATGTTCCATTGTAGATTTCAGTACAATGGTTTGATATCGCCCATTAGTAAACAGAGACCTCATGTGCCAAGTATTAAGATTTCATACACATTGCTATTTGGTGGGGAAGAATAAAAAGAGTGCTGTTGGCATTTATTTCAGTCTTCATGCAAGCTTTTTTCTTTGTTCCTTCTCTGTCGTCTTTTCCTTCTCGTCCGCTCAGTTCACTTGCATGTCTTTGCTCATTTTCTGTTCACTTTATCTCTTAAGATATGTGTACTTGTGAGTGTGAATGTGGATCAATCCATGTGAGCTCCTTGCCACACATTTTCATTTATTATTGAGTCATGTTTCATTTGGAGTATTCATGACATGAGCATTTTTAGTTAAAAACACACATTTGGTTCCCAAGGTGGCATTGATAGTTTAAAAAATATAAATACTCAGTTTTACAGTGCCTGAGGAAACTAATCATACCCCTCCAACTTTTTCACAGTTTATATTGCACAACCACAAATATCATTGGACATTATACAATGAGTAACGTATGCATGATTGCAAAGTGGAAACATAATGACTTGTATCCATCTATATTATCCTCCTTTACTCTCATATCCCAGAATAAAACCTAGTGCAAGCGACTGCCTGTAGAAGTCACCAAAGTCGTTATTTAAATCCAAAATCTGAGGTTTTTCAGAAACAAATAGAGAAAGAAGAGAACGTGGCAGACTGTTCAGGGCAAAGCATTGGATTATTTTAAAGTGCAGTTATTGGATTAAGATTAAAGCACATTATGTCAAGCTTTGCACATCTTAATAGACACTAATCTCACACAACTGCAAATCAGTATGGCTGGTAATGTAGCAACACACTGTGCAGGAAGAGCATTTATGAAAAAAAACACATTCAATAGAACCACCTTTACTCTTTGCAGTAGCTTTGATGACCCCTTCCAAGTTTATTATTAAAAAAACTCCCAACTGTGTGCTATACTTCATTAGACACGTCAATAAATCCTGTTTGTAGTTGTCTAAAAGCCAAATAGAGAAATCTTATTCCAAAGTCAAGGTGTGATAGTTTGGAAAGAGAAGCCCTCCTTCTGGTCCTTGGGATTAAAATGAGATTTGGTTTTCAGGATCTCAGTGCTGAAGTTGGAGTTTTTGGTTTAAACACTGAGCATCACTCTGAAAACACCACCATGTGGGGAAGCTTTTCTTCTGCAGGGACAGGGAAGTTGAGCAGAGTCTGTAGAGTGGGATTGGGACATTTTTTGTTTAAATAGACTTTTTTGTGAACATTTACGTCTTTAAACAGAAATGAACATGAATCCATCCTGTAACAAATTGATAAATGAGGAATGAAATAATTCATTCCAGTCAGAAATTCATTCATTTAGTGATAACTGCCAGACTTTTCTGATTTTTAACCTTAAAATATTATAATAGCCAATTATTCTTTTGCTTCCACTTTACAACTATGTACTACTAGGTGCTGGTTGACCACATAGGAAAAAAAGTAAGGTAACAAATTTAAGTTTGTGGTTATAATACCATAAAATGTTCAAAAGTAGGAGTATGAATAGTTTTGCAAAGCACTGTTCCAATAAAACTGTTCTAAATATTGTAGGTTAGTGTCGATGTTTGTCTTTTTAATGTTTTTGTTCTTGTTATTACCAGTAGGGATGCAGAATGGTGCATCATCACAATGCTGCTTACAATCTGACACCCAAACACTCGGCCTTGTTTGCAGCCATTTTGCATTTCTACCGTAGGGCATTCAAGCCGATATTCTGCTAGCTTAGTGGCACAACCTTTAGCTGTTGTGTTCCCATCCTGTTTTTGTTTTGTGTCCATATGTATGAAAAGCAAAGTGTGTTTTTGTGCATGTATATGTGGGGAATGTGTGCCTCCAGCACACGGTCCCTGTGGCCCACGTGCTGAGGAATAGCCCCCCACTTTTGTTGCTCCTCCACTAACCTTGCTGTCACCGTTCCATTCATCCCACTCATAGGCCATGGAGCGCTGTGGCAATCGCATGTCTTCGCACACTGAGAGCGCCAGTTTCTTGCAAACTTTAACAGGACGGTTACCCACTAAAAAGGTAGAGCCACTTGCACCGGGGGAGGAGCCAACCCCGCCCTCTTTGTCTTCGCCTCCTCACCCGTTCTGTCTGTGGATGTGTGCTTCTGGATTGGTTGATGTCGTATTTGGTTCTGTGTTGTTTTGTTGAATGCTGTATATCACTATTTCTGCCTCTTACCGTTGATATCTTAGAGGCTCTGAACGTATTTCTCTTTTCAGTTTTTTTTTAGTTTGGCTAAGATTAAGACTATGAGGTGGTCACTTTGTCTGGAAAGTCTTCCCATTCAGAAAAATCTCCAACGTATGAATAGAACTTTCTATTCTGAAATGTATTTTTGCTTATTTTTGTTTAAGCTGACATTTAATGCTAAAAGTATTTGAAAATCTGCAGTCCAACATTTGTTAGATCTGCTTTTGTCTTAGTTGACAAATTTAGGGAAGACTTTCTAAGCAAAACTTAGTGAATTAACCAGACTATGCTGAAAGTTAATGTTAGATATTGTATAGTAGAGGAAGTTTACCTATAGCACTTTTAAATAAAAATAATTATGGACACAGTCATTATTCTTTGATTGTTTAATGTTATGGTTTCAAACCCATTTTCTGCAGTGGAGCACTAAACATAATTCTGCTTTAATTGCAGGTTAATATTAAGGGTTCTTCTGGATTATTTCTTTGTTATTCATTTTGCAAATCTAACATAGTTTTCTAAATCAGTGTTAATCTGGATCTTTAAAAAAATGAACAAAAACTGTTGTTTTTTTAAACCTTTACTTTTCATATAGACTTAAAAAGCCTTCTAATTTTATGGCACCTGTGGTAATAGATGTTTAAAAAGCCTGAAAATAAACATCTTTCTTTTTGTTTTTAAAAGTCTCCTTTGTGAATTAGACAGCACTCATTCACAAATGGACAGATCTTTGCTCTTTGCATAATCTCTGGATCATCCATCCTTTTTTGGCAAAAGCCATGTAATTATTATTTTTTTCCCCTGATATTAAACATTCAAATTAGACTCCCACAATTTCAGTTAAACACCCCGCAGAAACCCCCACTGATAATAGTCAATAAAGATTTAGGACAGAATCACATCATTATGTTTGATTCATGGATTCAGGGGGAAGTTAGCAGCTACTCAAACTGTGTTTTATTGTTGTTGTGCTACAAAGTTTTCTCTGTTTTATTGTAGATGAGTCGATCTGTTTCTATTGTTGTTTATTTTTACCTTGACCAATCATACAAACTCATGCCCTGAGTTTTTAAACTCTGAGTTTTATTAGCCGTCCTCAGTTCTTGCAGAAGCGTCTCTTTCTGTTCTTGTGGTGGACTGGTTCTGGTGTAGCGCTGTTCTCTGAGAGCAAAGGTTAGTTTGCTGCAGTGAAAACACAGAGAGCTGTTTCTGAATTAGCACTATACACAGTGTTGGATTTTTCTGTTTTTTTTTTTTTTTAATTTGAACATATGCATTTATTTTTAGGCTTTTTAAACACCTAGTTACAGTAGCTATAAAGGAGGCTGGAACCGATGTAAACCCGTACAGACTGCTGTACTTTTACAGTCACCTCAACTTTTGCTCTGCTGCTTGTTGTGTCCCTCTTTGTCCACATCTCTTCTTCTGCATCTTGCGATCTTTACATTTGAAATTTGCTACCCAGCTCTTTCACGAGGAGCTGGCTCTACAGTGGGTGGTGAGCAGTGGAAGTGTTCGGGAGGGAGCTCTGCAACAGGCCTGGTTTTTCTTTGAACTCATGGTAGGAAACGACGTTTTGCACATTTTATGCTCTTCTCTGCTTTTGTTTGTAATTATCTTTAAAAAAAACACGACAGTTTCATATGTTTTATTGAATTAAAAACCTACATTGCAGGTGAAGAGTATTATTCACCACCTTTACTTCACTGAGCGCTTGGAGTCACCAAGGAAAAACCGATTTCCTGAGCGCTTTATGGATGACATCACAGCGCTGGTCAGCACGATTGCTGGAGACATTGTGTCTCGTTTCCAGAAGGTAAATAAAGAAGAATAAATACAGAAGTATGTTTAAAAAATCTTTTAGTTCAGTTTCCTACCTATGCAAGGACATTTTAAAAGTAAAGTAAAATATGATTTGATACTTTTGTATTTTGGCCTTTTGAAAACAAATTTAATTACACCCCTGTAATGCATTTTAGGTATCATTGGTATTTAAAATGTTTTTATGCATTAAAATGAAAATCAATTGTTAAAACTGGTCATATTTCCAGGATCTGGAGTTGGTGGAGAGGATAAACACCAGTCTGGCTTTTTTCCTCAATGATTTGCTGTCAGTCATGGACCGAGGCTTTGTCTTCACGTTAATCAAGACGTACTGGAAACAGGTGCCTTCTTTTCAACTGTTCTTCCATCCAGTAAATCTATGCATTGAGGAATTATCTATCCACCTCTTTATCTGTTCTTCCATCTACATAGTTATGCTTTTATTTTTTTTAATCGGTTCGTTCTTCCATCTGCCAATCGTTCTCTTCTGCGTTTTCACAGGCTTGCAAGTTAAAGCCTGAGAAGAGTAAAAATACCTCAAAACAGAGGAAACCACAAAATCTAAGAAACTTATGGAAATCTGACATGAAAACTGCCTTAGTTCCTGTTACATAAGGAGCCTGTTTAAGTTGTATTAACAAATTCAGAAAGATTTTTTCTTTTTTAGATAGAACTGCCTTTTCAATGGCAGCTCTAAAACATGTTTAAAGTACTAATTTGGGCCTTTTTCACTGGACCCTTTCCAGCTCATTTTATCTGAAATAATACATTTCCCCCTGCAGGAAGATTTACACACTTAATCTCTTCTTTCTATGCTTAGGTGTCGACGAAGCTCTATGCATTGCAGAACCCAACTCTGGAATCTTTACGGCTTGATTTTCTACGAATAGTTTGCAGTCATGAACACTACGTCACCCTGAATCTGCCCTGCAGTCTGCTAACTCCACCTGCTTCACCCTCTCCATCAGTATCCTCAGCAACCTCACAGGTCAGTTCCAAATAATCACATAACAGACTTTTCATATTTCAGAACCTTCTGTTGTGGTAGATGCAGTCAAAGGTCTATAGAACATACAATAACTGTTACTTTTTATTTCCAAACAGAGCTCTGGGTTTTCTACTCACGTCCAGGACCAAAAGATAGCCAACATGTTTGAGCTTTCTATCCCATTCAGAGAGCAGCATTATCTTGCTGGGCTCGTGCTGTCTGAGCTGTCTGTCATACTGGACCCAGATAATGAAGGGTTAGTCTGTTTTGCAGGGTGATTTAAAAGTGAATAAATCGGTTCTGATTAGACTGAACGTGGAAATGCTGCATGTTCTCATTCTCCTTGTTTAACTGATTGACTGCAGAATGTTTGGTCTCCATAAGAAGGTGGTGAGCGTTGTTCACAACCTCTTGTCAAGCCATGACTCTGACCCTCGTTACGCTGACCCGGAGGTCAAGGCTCGGGTTGCGATGCTCTACCTGCCTCTTATTGGAATTGTCATGGAAACGCTGCCGCAGCTCCATGACTTCACAGGTAAAGTTGAGGTTCTTTTTAAAATCAGTTCATTGAATTTTTTTAATGATACTGTTGTTTGCCACTGCATGTGTTCGGGGGGATTATGGAACTAATCCTCCAACGTCCTTCACATGACAACTGTGTGCATCACACAGTGTCAATTCCATATGGGCCATTTAACAAGTTCAAAATAGACTGCATGAAAGCTGTTATATGGGAATTGAAGGAAATTAGTTTTTCAAAAACTTCTACGAGAACTTGGGAGGAAAATACATTCCTGGAGGGTTTATGGCTGTATGGAGAAGGCTGGCACATCATGGAGCTCCCACCGAACCTCTGTCAGGATACTGGGCCATAAACTTCCTTACAGTGCTCAGGTTTAGAACGCTCTGTATTATGGCTTTCATCCAACAGTTGTAGGAGTTGGAGAACTTGCAAAAGTATATGGTTGGATCAACGTTACAATCTGTTTCAATATCGTTTGTTTTGGAGGATATCATCTAGGTTTTCATGTAAACAGGCCCAGGATTTTATCTTGAGGGTCCTTAAAGCAAAGCATGGGGGCACCTATCAGTCTACACATCGCAAAATGGTTTATTTCTTTATTTCCCTAACAGTAGGGTACACGCCCCCCCAATATAGGGAGCAAAATATCCAACTCGAACTCGCCAGGTATTATTGCCATTTGGAGTTACTATGGCGATGTAGGATTATACTTCATCGTAACAAAACTAGGATTTATCTATACTTGTCAATTATGTCTGTCATTAATGCATCTATTACTACTGGGCATCTTTAGCTGTACTTTCTATCAAAAAATTTCTTTGATAAGTCTGAAATATAAGCTCCATAAGGAAAACTAGAATTATTTGGCTCTACGTTTCCTCCAACCAAATGAAGTGGGTTGGAACTGAATGTGACTAACAGCAAATATGGAAAGAAGTATTTGGACTTCAACTAACAACTTTACCTTGCACCCTTTAAGGTTATCTGTTGAGCTTTAAAGGGTGCTGTCCCCTAACATCATGTTCCCAGCTAATCTGTAACCACCGTTTTTCCTTATCTGCTGTGTATTTTTTCAAACTTAAGCTGGTTGTTTGCTGTTAAATGCAGGTTTTTAGCAAATCTCACTGCCATCTAGCCGCTTTGTCATAAATATGTTTTGAAATTTGTAACTGTTTTTCTTTGTCGTTTGTTTTTCTTTCTGTCTTTTAAGAATCCCACAGTCAGTGGGGGCGCCCTGGCTGTCCCCAAGGTACAGCTGTGGGTAGCGGGGGAGAAGAGGCAGAAGGAGAGGGTAACAGTATGATCAGTCAGACTGTTGCCATGGCAATAGCTGGTACCTCCACTGCATCTCCAATGTCCCGACCAAGTAGCTTTTTGCTGAACACGCAGGTAGTTCTCTTTTTGCTTGATTGATTGGTATCTCTCAGTCCACGTTAATTAAAGCTCTTCACTGCATCTCTTATCGTTTTCTGCATCCGATTTGATTTGGGAATTCATTCCAGACGGGTCGCCAGCATGGGAGCTTCTCTGCTGAGTCGAGTCGCAGTCTGCTGATCTGTCTGCTCTGGGTTTTGAAGAATGCTGATGAACTGGTGCTGCAGAAATGGTTTACAGACCTGTCTGTGTCTCAGCTCAACCGTCTGCTGGATCTCCTCTACCTCTGCGTCTCCTGCTTTGAATACAAGGTAGCATCACTGATGGGTTTTTGTAGACTATGCCTTAAAATAAATGAATTGTTTGTAGTATAATCTTGCACTATTTTAACAAAAATTCCTCTTGCTGATTTTGGTTGATGATCATGATGCTCAACCTACTTTATTATGTCAGCTTTTAATTGAACATTTTAAAAGGTTCAGAGCATACAGAGCGATGGATGTTTGAATGTTATACCTGCACTTCTCCAGCTTACTGCACAAGGTTTCTAAAACATTTCTGCGTGAGATAATGATTGAATGATTCATTAACAGTTTCTAGGTTCATTTAGCCACATTTCTTTGATCATTGTGTTTCTGATAGATTGAATGGAACCAATTTTCAGATTTTCTTAAGAGATTTTTTGTCTTAGATATCCTGGTGCTTGAAAGAGCTCATGAGGCCATATTCTAGAACAAGTTTTCGAACTTTTTAACTTAGACTCAAAAAAATAGAGCTAGGATGACCAAACTATTGGTCGGATTATTAATATTTCTAAAACATCTTTAAACCAACAACCATTGTATTTGGTTTTGTCTATTTTTTATATCTTTAAAACGATAAATATGCTTCACCATGATCATTTGTAGTGTTTAGTTTAAGTTTTATGATTTTTACAATAATGTATTCACAACATTTAAAGAGCTGTAGCATCTAGTAAAACACAAAAAGTTTAGCAGAACCTCTTAAAGCCCAAAAGCTTTTCAGAAATGCCACATGCTTAACGTCTGTTTTCCTGGCATCCTTCCCTCACAGACCATCGCTATATAAATAGCATTTAATGTTATGAACAATTTATGACCCAAAGATGCATCTTTTCCTGGTTACTTCTCTATCTGTGAACTTGAAGATTTTCAAATAATTTTATTGTTACCAACAATCTGCACCACCTGGGATCCTGTAAATAATGACTATATATTAGCATGGATTGCTTTCCTGTTTGTCTAAATAAATTATTATTTATTTATATTATTTTTACAAAGAGAGCCAAAAGAATATAATATATATATAATTCATATCAAAGGGTCATTGTGCATTTTCCATAAAAGAAAAAAACTCATTGTCTTTTGTCTCTGTGGTGGTAAAGAAATAACTGCAGATACTTTGCTGTGTGTTTTTATTTTTTCTTCCTGCTCCTCTGTCTCTTTGCTGTTAGCTCTTCTTTGTGCGTGTTTTTGCTTCAGTGCTACTAACATGCTTTGCTTGCTGGGTGCTTTTCTGCAAGTAACTTCTCCCACTCTGTGTTCTCTATCCTTTCACTCACCGTGTTATCCATGGATACAAGGCCCATGTTGTGTTCACCATGCAGGGAAAGAAGGCGTTTGAGCGCATGAACAGCTTGACTTTTAAGAAGTCCAAAGACATGAAGGCCAAGCTGGAGGAGGCCATACTGGGCAGCATCGGTGCGAGGCAGGAAATGGTGCGGCGCAGCCGGGGGCAGCTGGGTGAGGCTGCACACTCATGCTACATACCCATGTCAGTTTGACCTGCATCCAAAACAACATGTATACAGAAAGAAAAGAACTAGAAATTCAGTTTATTTACATAGCACTAGTTCACAACATGTGTCAAAAATAAGGTTTTAAAAAAAAAGTGTTTATCACGAATGGAAATTAACAGACCTTTCAGCTTTCCGTTTTACAAACACAGACACGTGTACCTTATCATAACACATTAGATAAAGCTACTGCCAAAAGGAGTCATGTTTCCCAGTGTAAACACAACATTTTTCACCAACACTGAACAAAGTCAATAATGTTTCTCCATCATTTAGAGCGGAGTCCATCTGGCAGTGCTTTCGGCAGTCAGGAAAACCTCCGATGGAGGAAGGACATGACCCACTGGAGACAGAACAGTGAAAGGATGGACAAGTATGTTCTTTCAGAAGACGGTTCTTCCCATTCTTGTTTTATTTTCCAGAAAACCGGAAATTTAGATCCAGAGGATCTGACCTTGGTTTCAGCCATGGTCAGTTCAGTGATGGCAAAGTCTGATCTTTGGTGTGTGGTTTTGTAACTTTGTGGTTGAAGTTGAAATATGCTACATCTTAACGAGGCATTTATACATTCAACCACACGATGGGCAGAAGGTTTAATTTCATTAAGGTTTTTTTTGTTTTTATTCTGAGGAGAGATAGATCAAGTCTATCAGCAAATATATAAAAAAGACATCAACAACAAAGATGTACAGTTATATCCTGAGAGCATTAAACTGTTGATATGACACGTGATGAGACAAATGTTTAAATTGATTCAGTTTCAGGTCCTTATGCGATACATTTATTTAACCTTTGTACTGTGTACTTTTATTTTTAATTGACCTAGAAATATTTCTTTAATGATGTGTAAAATCCCAGGCCTGCAGGGGTGCAAATAAGTAATGGCATCAGTTTATTTCACTTAGCCTTTCATTAAGAGGAGAATGGGATCAGAATGGATGGTTGTGTGTGTTAGCCCTCATATGTCAGGGAATTGCTATAGAAGTATATCTACATCCTAAGCTTGCCCCATATTAACAGTGAAACCTACTTTTTGTATTTTAAAAATGCAAATTTCTCCTCCTGTGCAGTAAAACATGATAACAAAGATTACAATAATATCTACAGCTGCCTGTAGCTAACTGTTCAGAGTGAGATTTTGCTTTTCTGGGATATCTGTAAATGTGGCAGTAGTTTAACAACATTTTGTATGCAGAATTTTAGTCTTAATTTCAGTCCAATATTTTCCATTAATTTGTGTGGTAAAAAATGATTCCTATTTATGACTTTCCAACGTTTTATTAAAAAGAATATCCAACTTCATTGCAAACAAATAAATTCCATTTTCATTTCACATCTTTTTAAAAGTGTGTTTTTCTGTTAATTTCCATTTGTTCTCCCATGTTGCTGTGTGTTTATGTAGGAGTCACAGATCAGTCAGGTATTGTATGCTCTCCATCCGTGTGCTGCTCTGGGTTGCCCTCTGCTTTAGAGCCTCATTAAAGGTGTTACGTCATGCATGTGGGAAGTGAGGCAGTTAAATTGGAAAACTAAACATTTGTTTCACTTAAAACAGACAAACTGGACTTTGAAACAGTTGGTAAAGAATTTTCTGATTTATTTTAATGCACAGAGTAGCTGCTCATTTTTTCTCCATTTTAACATTTGAAGTTCTCACATGAGCATGATGGCATTAAACAAAGCCCCCCGATCCTGGTCCTGACCCCCTGAATCCCTTCTCCCTCCACTCCCCTGTCCTGGTAACATCCTATGCTTTTGGGTTGATAGTTGCTGTGGATGTCTTTGGCTTTTTAAACAGAATGCTTCTTGTTTTTTGTTTTTTTTTTGGGGGGGGGGGGGCTAAAGAGTACAACATAAACCAAACAATTGGAATTTTTAATGGATTCTGTGTCGTGATTTAAAGCAAAACCCATTCTAGTGTGAAATACTTTAATGCATGTATCATTTGATACTTCTAGCTGCTCCCCATCTATTGATCCACGTTCAGCTCATACAGGTTAAAGTGAACTTATTTAGATCCCCGTTTCACCAGCCACAGTCTGAATTAAATTCAGCTCCAACATGAACTAATTCTTGTTCATTCTCCAGATCTAAAGGTCATGATGAATTTCTGCTCCAGTTAGCGTATCGATTTGATCGCTGCTCAGCATTTTCATCATGGCCTTTGTCAGCTTATTGTCTTATTTATTCCTCTTCTGTTCCCTCAGCTCACATGAGCTGTTTTCATTTGTCTGCATTTCCAGTAAAGCTTTTCTCATGCATACATTTTTCTGCATCAGTCTGAAAGCAAAAATAATCTGAAATACTATCTTAAGATTTGGCCTATGGAGTCTGTTTTTTCCATTGCACCTTATTTTTAATGCACTGCTTTGTTTGTGTTGGTTTTTAATCCAATCCTGTTGATTTGGTTCAACCTACTGATATGAGAGAACTGACAGAAGGGACTGAGATGCAGGTTCATTCCTTTAGTTGGTTTCTACTCTAGTTGTCAGGAAGTTCGCATGTTAGCAGCAGCTAACGGGACAGATCGTCTGAACAGAATCCATCTGTAACCAGTCCGTTCAGTTTACATTGTCAAGTTTAAAGCAAGGAAAGAGAGTTAAAAGTTAACATCAGTTATTAACACACTTTTTAGAACACCAGCACACTTGGATAATAGCTTTATTTTATTGCCTAAATGCTTAATATTGGATCAATATGTTACTCTCAGGAGAGTCCTGGAGTTTTTCAAAGTATTTTTTAAGTTACTAGTATTTCAGGTTTAAGTTAAATCTTAAATCTTTTACTATTTTCAACAAAAATTGTGCCGAAAAAAAAAAAAAATTCAAATAATTCCAGATATAAGCTGTCTGCTTTTATCCATCAGTCTTTGGTTTATGTTTTAAAGCTCACCTCAATAGAAATATTTACAGTGAGAATATCTAGGTAACGTTTGAATGACTGAGAATTCAGCTGGAGTCTGGAAAACTGTTTTCAATCCAGTTAAATGTGTTGGAAGTGCTGACTTGCATTAATCAAGGCCACATTACCATCATAATGAAGCAGTGCAGTGTGCAGGTTTATTCCTTCCTGTTTTTTCATATTCTAGGACACGAGCGGAGCTGGAACATGAAGCACTTATAGATGGGAACCTTGCAACAGAGGCCAACTTAATCATTCTTGATACTTTGGAGATCGTCGTCCAGGTGAGCAAGCAAACAGAGCAACAAATGCTCAAGTGACTTTTTTTGGTCGTTTTTTTTTTCGTGGGACTTTACAAAAATTTAAATGAAGACAAAATTCCACCTCCTTTCATTTTGCAGACGGCCTCTGTGACAGAATCTAAGGAGAGTATCCTGGGTGGGGTGTTAAAGGTGCTGCTTCACAGCATGGCCTGCAACCAGAGCGCCCTCTACCTTCAGCACTGCTTTGCCACACAAAGGGCCCTGGTTTCCAAGGTGGGATTCCTAGACGGCTAAAATTTAATTGGTATGTTTGTTCCAGAACGAACTAATTGTGAGCTCTGCTTTCATAGTTTCCAGAGTTGCTGTTTGAGGAGGAAACAGAGCAGTGTGCCGATCTGTGTTTGCGACTCTTAAGAAGCTGCAGCAGTAGCATAAGTACCATCAGGTCCCACGCCAGCGCCTCACTCTACCTCCTCATGAGGCAAAACTTTGAGATCGGTAACGTAAGTAAAACTGAGAGGCGTAAGGCTGCCGAGAGCTGGATCACAGCATTCTTCACTTCATACGTTTATTAGTCATTAGTTTACTGCATCTAGTGGTTAAAACCTCTTGAAATATAGTTTATAACATGGTATAACTAAGACTGAACCATTGTTAGGAAAACTACCTCTTGTCATGAACATCAACCAGTGTGATGCAATGGTTGAAGTGCTCTGGGCTTTACCTTAATGAAAAGCGTTTTTTAATGAAGCATTTTAATTAATCAATTAATTGCATAATTTTATTAAATCAAAAGCTATTAAAGTAAATATGACCTAAAAAAAGTTTTCACTTGCATAATCAATATTCTCCACCTAATATGTTGTTTTTTTTAATTCCATCTGTTACCTGCTGTTCAAAGCTTGTTGATGATTCATTTATTCCTCCTTTTTCTATGTTTGTTTGCATTTTCTTTTAGAATTTTGCAAGAGTGAAAATGCAAGTGACCATGTCTCTGTCGTCACTGGTGGGAACGTCACAGAACTTTAATGAAGAGTTTCTCCGTCGCTCATTGAAAACCATCCTCACTTATGCAGAGGAAGACCTAGAACTCAGAGAGACAACTTTTCCAGATCAGGTACTAATTTAACCATTTAATCACTCAGCTTTGATAAATGTAGGGCTGCAACTAACGATCATTCTGCTAATCGATTGATTTGTTATTGATTCGATTAATCAGTTATCGGATAGCAAAAAGTTCCTGAAGATTTTTTTAACAGAATTTAACCTGTTTAAACTAAAACTTTTCCACTTGAGGAGTTTTGGATAAAGCATATTGACAGACGAAAACATTTTTTTTATCCTAAATGATAAGTATTTATATATCTTTTTACTATTCTGAAATAATTACTGCTCTAAATGTGTTGCTACAGGCATGTTTTAGAGTCTCTGTATTTCAGTTTACATTTTTTTTCAGTTTACTTCAGTTTATTTCGATCAATCAGCTACTGAACAGTTGCTGATTATTTTGATTATCAATTAATGAAGATAATCAGTTTGTTTTTAGCCCTGGATAAATGTAATCCTTTCTTAAAAACATCACCCTAAAAGATGATTTTTCCTCTTTCTAGGTCCAAGATCTCGTGTTTAATTTGCACATGATCCTTTCTGACACGGTAAAGATGAAGGAACACCAAGAAGATCCTGAGATGTTGATAGATCTCATGTACAGGTAATGACCTGAATAACCAGGGAACCATTTCTAGTTTCACTATCAGCATATGAACTCTGACTGGTTTGTTTCTTTTGCTCTGACCTTTAGGATTGCAAAGGGATACCAGACATCTCCAGACCTGCGTCTGACCTGGCTCCAGAACATGGCCGGGAAACACTCTGAAAGGAACAACCACGCTGAGGCTGCTCAGTGTTTGGTGCACAGCGCTGCTCTGGTAGCAGAATACCTGAGCATGCTGGAGGACCGCAAGTACCTTCCTGTAGGCTGCGTCACCTTCCAGGTACGAACAGTTCTGGAGAGAATGAAATCAAATTCACAAATTTGAATATTTAATTTGTTATTCTATTACTTCCAGAACATTTCTTCAAACGTGCTGGAGGAGTCCGCCGTCTCTGATGATGTGGTTTCACCAGATGAAGAGGGTATCTGCTCGGGAAAATATTTCACTGAAATCGGTCTAGTTGGGCTTTTGGAACAGGCAGCTGCCTCTTTTTCCATGGTGAGAGACTAATGATTATCTTGATGTGGTTTAGTCCAAGAGTTTAGAGTAGGACTAGATGGTAATTCAATAACTTATATTAACCGACAGACGAGATAGAAAAAAAAGGCTGGATAAAATTTCGATATAGAAACCGTTTTCCCTCCTTTTCATTGTAGCCAATCATGTAGGTTGATGCAACAATCACTACTTCCTTCCAACCAATTGTAATCACTGACACAGGCACGGCGTCACAAAGGGCCATCTCTCAAACCACAACACGGAGCTCGTGAAAATGTCGCAGCGAGGAGAGACGGAGGACATTTTGCCTAAAAAGTGGCAATATTTCGATTATAACAAGTCAGATAAAAGGCAAACTACAATCATTTGTACAATTAGCAGGGAACCGGTAAAAACAAAGTCTGGTAGCACAAGGAAACTTGTTTTATTACCTGAGCCGCTCACATCTGTCGGCCCTGACATGGCTCCACGTCGTCAGACGAGGCAGGTAAAGCAAGCTAAACTGGGCGTCCTTCTTTGTGATAAATATGACAAAGCGTCCAAACGGCATATTTACATTTTTTATTTTTTTCTTAATTACCACAAGCGCGTATTCCAACCTAAAGAGACAATTCTATTTATTTATTAGTTATATATATTTTGTTCACTTTTCTGGTCACTTTAGTTTATTCTTTATTAGTATTTAAGAATATCACTCAGGTCTCTAAAGTTGAGCTATTTTTCTTTTTCTCTATAAAAATACAGTTATGGTTAAAAAAGTTGGTTATATAAAAATTTGGTTAGAATTCAGTGTTTGTGTGTCCTTTATTAAAAGTAAGTAATTTAGCAATGCAATAAAATGGCCAGAGCTGCACTTGAAATATGGTTTTAAATCAGTTTGGCAATCATCGATATCGATTAATATGCCTTTTTTTATTTTATTGAAATTCTTTTTTTCCAGCCCTACTTTAGAGCAAAGGGCTTTGTTTCTGTCCAACTCAAATTTGACAGACCAGTGTGAAGTATTGAAGGCTAAAATGACAGCACTAGATGATTTTTATGACATTTCCATACTTGGGTTGGGAAGTATTCTTGTATTCTGTTGAATTTTGTTAATTTTACACAAATCTAATCACAATAAATGTCATATCAAGCTACTTCTCTGTACAAACGGTTCCAATTCATCTTCAATAATACAGAAGCCAATTTAGTCCAAATTAAAATAAAATCTGTCAATTTCCATGCAGTACAATCCAACAGTGTCAGAGTTTATTAAAGTTACTATAAATCCAGAATAATTGTAATCTGTCACACGATGGAAAGTTAATAGAACAGGAAGTGAAACCAGCAACCAACCAGTCACCGAACCTTGAGTACTGAATGTGTTGCAGAATCACAAAGATAGCTCATGTTGTTAAAGCTATGTTAAGCAATGCTGGAGAGGTAGCAAGATTGTAAAGTGGCACTCTCTCTCCTCCCTCCCTTCAAAGCTCCACCCTCCCCTGTAAACTTGAACACGCATCTCACAGCAGAACTCAGCAAAGCAAAGGGAACCAACTCAGCCATTCAATACGTTTTGGACTTCAACCCAACTACCTCATGTCTCATTCACCTGTAAATAAACTATATTATTATTGTAGCTTTCAAAGTAGCATGCTAGGTTTAGCAATACAAGTTTTAGCTTGTTATTCTTAGCAATGCTAACGTCACAAGTTTTGCGAATAGGTGTTGTGAATAATTCCAGTTGCAGCCAATGCTAATGAGCGTCTGGAGGAGCAGGGACAGCCATCGGATTGGGCCGGATAGCAGGGATTGGTCAGAGCTTTTGGAGCATAGCATCTCTCACAGATAGATCTGTTTTTATTTGTTGCTTTTTTTGAATACATAAGGAATTGACTACGTACAGGATTGAAAGACCATTTCACTCTGCAGATACCAAAAAGTGTTTCTGAACAGGATGACCAACTTTAGCTTTAATAGTGATTTCAGTTACTGAAAAATTAACTACTTTTCTAAAAGTAATGGATAATTTGTCTCTTATTGGAACTTTATGTTAGAACTGCAGTTTCAGCTGTGAAATATAAGAAGTTTAATATGAACTGATGAGTAAAATGAATCATTAAAACAGCCATAAGTAGAGGTTCTCTGGATTAAAGATGCTTCTATCTGACTTATACAAAGCCTTTGTTTCTGCAGCCTGGGATTTTAGAGCGCTCTTTTCTTTAGGAGTGCTGTCTGCATCACGTATTCACATCTCCGCTCCCTGCCGCTGGTCCCTGCAGTAGAAAGAAACTTGGACTCCATTCTATGGAGAAAATAAAACAAAATGTTCAAAGCTTTTAGTTTTGTACAATAAAAACACACTTAGGTGTCCAGTCACAGTTATTTCTGCTTATTTGAAGAAAAATGATAAGATTCTGTTTTTTTCAGTGAATATGATCCTTTTCTGAAATTGCCTTTTTCTCCAGGCGGGCATGTATGAGGCAGTGAATGAAGTGTACAAGGTACTAATCCCAATCCACGAAGCCAACAGAGATGCAAAGAAGCTAGCCACCATCCATGGTAAACTACAGGAGGCCTTTAGCAAAATTGTCCATCAGGTAAATGCACATCACATGACAAGACTCGAAATTGGTAGAATTTTACTTTGTTTGGATAAATGTTCATTCAGTTAATAAAAAACATATATCTGATTTGAATGATGAATATTAGTCTTGAGCTTCTTGTGCTGCTCATGTATAGATTTCTGAAGAACTCTGGGTGTTTTTCATCATTTTCGCGTTGCATGTTTTTAACATACAGAATGAAACAGTCCAAATTTAAATCTAACCAGTGAACTTCTGCAGTTGTGCACTTTAGTTGTTCTATACATCAATTGTCACATTTATAAAACACAGAAGAGATTCGAAATATTTCTAAGAGGATTTTACAGAACCTAGGTTATTTTCTGCATTCTTCACCAAGCAGTGAAACCAACTTTCACAGACACAATGTTTGCACGATGTTATTATTCACCATTTTATTTCCAGTGTGTTTGTTCTGTTTTTATATATATTTTGGACTCCCTTTATTTTTTATTTTTATTTTTTAAGAAATAAAGGATGCATGATGGGTCAGCGGCAGGTCCAACTTTACCCTGTGGTTTTTCTCATATTAAGAATATTAGATTCTTATATGGGCATGGATGTGCAGCTGATGTGCAGCTTTACTGAATACTGAAGTTTAGACGTTGACCAAAGCGAATTCTTAAGGATTATCTTTGCTTAATTGTTTTTTATTAATAATTCCCATTAAATATAATCATTGTTCTCCAATCTCGAATACTTTCCAAGTGGAGCTATTCTCTTGGTAATATCATCCTGTACATGTATGTACCATACAGTGATGGGTAAATCCGGCTTCAGAAAGTAAAAAAAAAACTTCCTAATCGCCTAAACAGGTGATTTGGGCTTAGCTCAAATTCTGGAGGGTAAGTATCCTGCAACTTTTAATCCATTGCAGTAAAGCTCTGCCAAAAAGCTTGTATTGACAACAGGTTTGTTAAAGCAGAGACATCTAAAAGTTGCAGGACTTCAGCCCCTGAAGACTGGAGTTTGAAACTGCCGTCTGCTGCAGTGGAGCTGGAAATGCTAATAGTTTGGAAATAATGTCTGGAAAAGCTTTTTTTTTTTACTTTCTGAACCTGGAGTACGAGCTCTGATGTGGGGTGGTTGTAAATGTCTTGTCTTCACATATCCTGTATTCTTTTTGTTACACAGAGTACTGGCTGGGAGGTAGGTGATTAAATAGTTCCTGCTTGGCCCTGCTCATGTTTATCTCTTTTTTTTGTGTGTATTTTTATTTATTCTCATCTTTTTATTTGCCAGCTACGAGCGTTCTGTTCCTCTTGCTTTTTTTCATTCATTCAGCCCATTAACAGCTGCAGACATTCCCAACTGTCTGCTCTGCTGGGAATGTTGCTGTAAATATTCACCAAAGCCCTCACCTGTCTTCTTGTCTCTTCCCTGATCTTCTTGTCTCGGAGGAGCTTGTGTTTTTATTTTTCCAAATGCCAGAGTGCTGAATGGCTGTGCATGACAGCCGCGAGATGACACTAATGACTAAAAGTCTAAATGAATGCATCCACAGCACAGGCCGCACCTAATCCACCCTCATCTTCTATCTGCTGGTGTCAGTCGGCGCTCACTCATCAACTGACACCGTCTGCTGCCGCTCTTCATCCCACCTCATCTTCATGCACAGGGATCGATTTCACTATTCTGTGTATACATGAAGGGTCTTGGATCTTTCTTGCCACACTCTTATTTAATCAGGCTTTGTAAACAAAAGTGCTGCAAACTTTGGGAAAGCTGGAAGCTGGAATCAGATTATCAAGTCTTTTTTTTTTCCCCCTAAAGCTTCAACTAACAGTTATCTTTGAGTTTTTTATTTTTTTCCTAATGATTTTAATTTAAAATTATCCGGACTTTTTTTTCTTTTAATTGTATAAGCTAAATCGACCCCTGATTTATTTTTTGTATTATTATTATTTTCCATCCATCCTTTCATTGTGTTAACAGTATTAACCTCTGAGTGAGTTTCTTGTTGCATGAATTGGTTCACATTCTGGTTGCTTTTGGAGTCGCACGAAGGGTGCATGGTGTGTTTAGGGGTTCTGGTTCTTTATTTCTGACTTTTACTCCCTCTTTTGTCTTCCTTTGCATGGTCTGAAACATTAGAAAATCATTTTCTTTAAATCATTGAAGATACATTTGATCTTGTGTGCTGGTTTATGTTA
>JAUZNJ010073287.1:9013-25323 GCA_034780135.1 Jordanella pulchra | reverse complement strand
GATGGATGGATGGATGGATTTTATTTGCTCTGATGCTGTCACCCCAGCAGATGATGGAGGAAGAGATCCCACACTCCACAACAGACTTATAGTTGAATTTGTAGCATCTTGTTGCAAACACCGAAGCACCTAAGCCTTCACAGTTGTATATCCAGTCTAGTTCATTGTTCAGGTGAACACCAAGGTATTTATACTCCTCCACCACCTCCATGTCTTCTCCCATGATGTTAACTGGATACAATTTGTTCCTGTTTCTTTTCAAATCTAGTCATTTTCATTGTTTTGTTGACATTCAGGATCAGATGATTGTTTCCACACCATGCTACAAAGTGGTTAACTAGCTCTCTGTACTCAGCTTCTTGTCCATCTTTAATGCACCCAATGATTGCAGAGTAATCTGAGTATTTCTGCAGACAACTGGACTTTGTCTGGTCCTGGAATTCAGAGGTGTAGAGAGTAAAAAGGAATGGTGAGAATACTGTCCCCTGTGGTGCTCCTATGTTGCTGACTACTTTTCAGCATTTGACCCAGCACTTAAAAACTGTGGTCTGTTTGTCAGGGAGTCTTTTATTCAGGCAATGGTTGATGCCTCTACCTGAGTCTTTTGGAGCTTCTCACAAAGACAAATAGATATGATAAGATAAGATACTATACAATGATATATCATTTGATGTGTCTTTTTCTATTAGACAATTCAAATAAAGATTACTAAACCCTGTCAAAAATATTATTTCAGCATAAATTAAATCTAAATTGTTGTAACAAATTTTGTCACTTAACATCATCTGAGGTTAATAGTGTTTGCCCCTTCTGGACTCCTTGACTTCAAGAAGCCACAACTAGCACAGTATTTCCTGCTTGGCTTTAATGTACATGCTAACTCCCCTTTTCTTTTTAGGTAGTTTAAGTAATGGAGTTTAAACATAAAATGCAATACATTTTACATAACATTGTTTTGCAGTATTTATCCTGTACAAGTCTTAATCAGTTGACTTATAAATCCATACAGTTTAAAATTACATTTTAAGGGAAACATGAGTTAAACAAAAGAAAATACTTTAATTCATTTATTTGAAAAAGATAAAGAAACTATTGCATTAAAAGTTGCTACACTAATAAGATGAAACAAAGATAATCTGGATGATTTCCATTGTAATCAAACCTGGACTCTGTTGCAACTCCAGAACTCATTTTTTATCCTTTGGTCTGCCAAGATCTATATATCCAATTTTTTTCGTTGTGAATAACTAGATATTTTTTAAAAAACTAACTTTACCATTCTCTTCAAACAAAATATCATGTAGCTGTTGTTTTTTATGCTGGAGTCCAATGTTTCCATTATCAAATGTTTCACAGTGAAAGATCAGGGTACCAGAATTTGTGAGAAGCTTTTGAGCTGGTAATCTGGGTGTAGATTGACTAAAACAAACAAAAAACAAGCCAAACAAATCTCCTGAAAATAAAGAAAGTCTTGAAACTAAACGGGCATTTTATGTTGAGTCTTCTTTTGCTTCTTCAATCTTTATTTCTAAATTCCACCCCTAAGGGGCAGCAGAGACCTGTTCAAATCCTGTCAGCTATTCAGTGAGTGATGAAAGTCAAAAAGGAACTGATCGTTTCATGATCAAGAATCACTTAGAAACAATGAGTTACAATTTTAGCACACAAGAAATAAAATAGACATGTTTCTTACATGGTTTATCTAAAACATTTTTTTTTCCTTATTAGCAGATTTTCTCATGAAAATCTAACAGACGAACAGCAATAGCTGTCATTTAGTGAACTTGTTTTTCTTCTTTCAGCAAACAAGTTGATAAAGTGAGACAGAGTTCTTGGGTGGGCTCCGAAGTGAGAGTTGAGGCCCATCAGTTCAGCCTTATCATATTCTGTTTTTTCTTTTTTTACTAGAAAAGACAAAGATTAAAAAAGGGAGTGCCATGAGGTTTATGATAAGTGAAAAAATGTGACTGGTTGGAGGTCTATGATTCAGTATGTGGGAACCTACAAAAGATTATTAAAAAAGGAGCTCTGTGGAGGTACGCCAAAAAGCCAGACAGCGATAGATGAAAGTGGGAACTCTCACAGCTGTCAGCAGTTTTTAATGTGAACTTTGTTATAGATTCACAGAGCTCTGGACCAAATTTATATTGTTAGATGGCTTCATCTGTCCCAACTATTGTATGTTCAATGTGGCTTTCAAAGTTCAAAGTCAGGTTTGTCATCTGCTTATCTTTTAACTGAATTATTTTTTATTCGTGAATTAGCATGTATAGAAAAGCTTTCTTTGAGAGCAAATTGTTACTTAAGACTTCAAAAGTTCAAACTGTCTTTAAAAACAAAAACATAGCTTTTTACTGAACCCTTTTTAACAGACTGAAAATGTTTGAATCTGCAATACAGAGGGGGTTTGATGTAAAATACAGTCATCTTTAGCCTTTACACAACACTGTAATTGAATCAAGCCATGATCTTTCCTCCCTGTAGTTATTTTAAGACATGAATGACACAACAAAAATTGCAATGCACTACCCTCCCTCATTTTCCATTTCAACAAAAGGTCAGAAATTCAATCACCACCACCGCTATTGCTATAATAATGTATGTATGGGAAACACGGGAACAGTTTCTGACCACCAAATTCTTTGGCTGCCTGTGGTCATTTTTGTCTTACCTAAGAACAGAGGCGTTTCTCACTAGAGTTATTCATTAATCCCAGGAGCCTGAGAGAACAGCACCAACAAACTCTGTCACTCTCAGCTTTTTCGCTAATGGTGTTTTAGAAATTTTAGAAATTAGCAATTTGGCATTTTTTGTATTTAATTCAAAATTTACCTTTATGGATTTATTTAAGGACAGGGAGAGGAGATAGCAATGAAATGAGTAATTATTATAAAATTACTATCTTGAATATTTTCTTATTTTTTAAATGTCCATTTTGACTCAGATGGAGACAGAATGTTTTTTTTTCATGTCTCCTGTTTCTTTACAGTATTTTACTTTGTTTGGCTTCCGATTTAATGTTAACTTAGTCCACCTTTTTTTGTACAATAACCTCCTGCAAGAATGTATTTATACAGTCTTTATTCATTGTATTTTCATCAATACTAACTAAATTTATGCCATTTAAATCATAGAACCTTTAAATGCCTATCCCTTATTTGATAGTATAATACTACTCCTAACTCTCATTTTTTGTTGTGCCACCCCCAAGATTATCACTGGCATTCATCAGTACCCCTCTTGGAAAAGTTCTCTGCAGCCATCCCTGGTCATAAATCAAGATGATAAATCAGAGAAAAAAACAAACAAAAAAACAAGATAAGACTGTTAAGAAGCAGCATGATAAGGAGGAAAAAAGAACAAGTGAGGAAATGTGGACTGCTAGGGAAGAGGCGGAGGAGGCAAGATGAAGTTCAGCAGAACTGAGGAGGCTCATTAATGCACCGTCACAGCTTTCATTAGCTCCAAAGAACAAGGTAAACAAATATAAACTAGAGGGAAAGAGATGCAACTGAAATAATTGACAAAACACAATCAAGAGATTAGAGAAACCAACTCAGCTTCAGAGGTAATGACTTACACACAGTTTACCAGAGAGTTTTCAGTAATCTGATCTTATATAAAGCCACTCAAACTGCACTTGTGCTTTTTCTGCTTTATATATCATATCTGTTTCTGACAATTAGAATCCAGTTTATAGTCCTATGATATAAAATGTAAAAAAAGAAAGAGGGAAATGAAATATTCAGAACATCGGTAACATGAATAACATGAAAAGTCCTTTGGATATATCCTGTAAAAACGATTTCCTTTCTATTTGTATGATAATAATAAAAAAAAAACCTGCCCTTGCATTATATTGAAAATGTCTTTCGGAAAAACGTTTTCTCCTGTTTTTGCAAAGAAGAGACAAATGCTGCCTATTGTGTGTTTCTTTTTATTTCCCAGTGTGCTTGCTGTTTCTTCCATCAGGCATTTTTAAACCCTTGCATCTATTACCTTTCACCGGGTAAATACCTAACGCTGGAAACATTTGTCAACGTATGCAGCTGGCTGAGCAGAATAGATTATTAGGAACAGAGGGGAAAAACACACTGCTTCTCCAAATAGTGTAAAGCTTGCCATACAAAGTGTGATTCTTTACCTCGGACATAAGGACGTTGCAGAGACAGCAACCCTGGCGGTTTGCACATTGACCAGTACCGTGTAGAAAAGTCTAGTCATGCCTACAGTGGCAAAGGGAGAACGATTGAATAATCTACCATATTTAAACAAAAGACACAGTAATTACACGTCAAACAATAAGCCAAGAGCAAGCAGTTTTTCAATTGCTGGTCAGAGGTTATGTTGTGTCTGTATGCTAGACTTTCAAATGATGAGTTGCTGCTTTAGGAATTGATGCAGTTTGTATATTGGTGTTTACATCAACCCTCATTACAGATTTATTGCTGACGCAATGCAGCCCAGTCCCACTTAACACTGGGGCCAACTCAGTGTAAAGTCTTGAGCTGGAAACAAATATTGAAAATAATCAAAGTAGAATATGTAAATTCAATTTACCAAATGGCAAATGATCTGAAAAAGGGAAGCTTTAATTCAATTTTGTTTGTGTTTATTAAGAAGTAGTCGGATATGAGTATTTGATGTGACTTAAACTGGAGAAAATAAAGGCAAAGCAAAATAGTTGATGGTTTTGGTTGCATGAAACGTTTTGAACCATCTAAAATTTGCACAATAAAGCAGCCTCTGGCAATAGTCTGCTGTGGTCGCACAGGCAAAATGAGATTTGCTATAGTAAAGCAACACAAGTAGAATAGTGGTCCCCTGTTATAGGTCCTGTGGCCAGCGCTGTGCAAACAGCAGAAAGTTGCGGCGTGTGAAGGGTAATGGGACATCCAACGCCAGGGGACAGCAGGCAGCAGAGTCACACACCGCAGCCAAAAGAAAGATGAAGTAATCTCAGGAAACAAGTAGACACACTCCACTTCGAATTTCGCCCCAAACAAGATTAAAGTGACATTATTCTATGAGAGAGTGGCAAGAGTATTAATCTTACACATTGAGGCACAGGCTGGACAAACAAAAACAGACTGCAACAGGATGAGGGTACATTCTTTATTTTGTCAGTATG
Organism: Jordanella pulchra; assembly: GCA_034780135.1. Lineage (NCBI taxonomy): Eukaryota > Metazoa > Chordata > Actinopteri > Cyprinodontiformes > Cyprinodontidae > Jordanella > Jordanella pulchra. Next base: position 20,192 of record JAUZNJ010073287.1, on the reverse strand, counting down.
TGGTTAGATTTAGAAGTACCCATGAGGTCCTTATCATCTCCTCTTACATTGTACTGATATGGTCATTGCACCCCTGTTAGTGTTTCATGGCAAATGTTACATCATTAAACTGTTACATGTCGACGTGCATTTCTTTTTTCGTTTTCAGATATCTTTTAGTCTGTTTAACACTGGAAACACTTTAGCAGACTTAAATTTAACACTTTACCATTTTAATAAAGAGAAACATTTGTGCATCAGTCCAGGGTGGGTTGTATTTTGTTTGCATGCATATATACCAATAAAGTCAAATTATGACAATAATTTGATTGTTTAAAGTCCAATACTAGATACTAAGTGCAGTTTAACATAAATATGGTATATTTATACAGCATATACTAGGACATATGAAAAAGTGTAAGTACCGTTCCAGAGTTCTTTTTAAAATAATTTTTAAACACTTATTATTTGGACAGTTGCAGCTGAAAAGATGTGTGTGTTTCTGTTCAAATATACCGTTCTCCCAACACTATCGGAATTCCTGTAAAGACGTATGAATTGTCTAAATTGATTTATTGCAATATGAGAAACTCTTCATAAATATATGTTTTTTAAATTATAAATTAATTTATTTATTTCACTGGAATTTGTAAATTTAGGTTCAGACAAAATAATCTGTGCCACACTGGCATGCCAAACAATTACTTGAAACTAAGCATAAATAAATTATTACTGAAAACTTTGATTCATTTTTTAATGTGATCAATAATACACAAACTGATCTCTCTTTATCACTCTTCAAAACAGAAAAAAAACAAGACAACATACCATTCAAATAAGATAGCCACAACGCAATCCTTATAAATTTAGCTATGGTTACAGTAAAACAAAAGTTGAGAAAAACAAAGGAATATACATTCAGTGTGTAAGCTTTGTGTGCAAGATAAAAGTGGCATGCATTCTATATTATACACATATATGTTACAGATATTTTATGCTACTATACCTGTCATGATTGCTTGGGTAGAACATGCCTCACCTGAAATGTTACTTTCTTCTTACTGTATCTGTATAGTTTTCCTATGTTTATTACCACCTATCAAGATGTTAAAAACATTAAAAATATAGCCTTGCAAAGGTGTTATTTCATTGCTGTAGCGTTATCTCAGATGAATGAACTTGATGCTGTTGAATTCTAAAACATCTTCAGTATAAGAATAAGACAAATGCTATTAAGGGTAAGTTGAAATGAAAGTATTTTTCACATTTCTTTATCAGGGATGCCAATAATTATACAAAGATATAAAAATATATGACATTAAAAGATTCAAAAGCTCAGTAAGTGTCCCAAATTGAAGAAGATCCCCAACTATGTGTTTAACCACCTGTTTTGTGGTTTCCATAACCTGAATGACTGAGAATTTGCATAGCTATCCCCACCTATATAATTTAGGGATTCAATAGGTTCAAATCCTCCAAGTGAGCGTAACATTTAGGTTTTGTTTACAACCTGTTGCATAAATAAGTCAGTCCCTAAAACCCCACTGAGTAAGTCAGAGGTCTAATGAGTGGGGTTTAAGCCCCTCCACCCCTCTACTCTCCCACTCTCAGCTTGGTCTCCTAATGAGCCATCATCATGCAAAACTGCCAGCTTGATACACATTAATTGGATTTTCACTTTTTCACCAATTAATTGACCAGCATTGTCATTTTGGCCAGCCTCCGAGGGGTTCTAAGAAAACGGGGCAGCTTCCCCTTTTTACTCTTACCGACTCTAATAGCTACTGACTAGAAAGGGGAAACATTTTTCTTTTCTTCTTTACAACAGAGATCTGCTATCTCATTATAGGCTTATGGCATTTGTTGGAGCCCCTTCCTTTTGTGAAGAGAAAACTGTTTGTGTGCTGCTCAGCTGAAGCCTTTTACAGTTTGTTAACCTGTCTCTGCCGGTGCCAGAGACCCTGGGGGGAAAAGCCTGATGTGCAGTGAGTGACTTAGATTCCTTTTACCCTAGAGGACAGACCACAGGGTTAGGGAGTGCAATCCCACGCGACCTTGTTCAACAAGCACCAAAACAAGAAATGAATGCAGCCCTTACATATCACAATGGTTATTTGATACGTTGACACATCAGTGGTGTTTCGAATTCTGCCAGGGGGATATTTTTTGTTCACATGAGTCATTGCAGTTCAAATTCGGTTGAGGAACGTGTGATGGGACAAATATTTAAGCCTCTGTGCCTGGATTAAGCTTAGAAATAGAGGATAAAAAACAGCTTGGACAAACTAATTTGACCTCCAGTTAATATTTAACACAATACTTACATTCCAAAAGCCTGATTCAAGTTATGTTTTCTCAACTTGTGTCCTGTCTGGTGCTGATTAAATATTAACATTTAAAACTATTTAAAGTTGAGTCCATGACAGAAAAATCCAGTCTCAGACTCGCTTCATGACTAAGCTTGAAGAACAAATGTAGAAAAAGAGAATAATAGAAAAAAGCAGAGGATAGAGAATGGTAAAGTTAAAAGCAAACATAAGTAAAGGTAGAGGAGAGGAATACGGGGGGGGCAGACCTATAATTACAAGGTGATATCAAGTGACAATGATGCAACATGATCTTGAAAAGGCCTGTCAACTTTTTATTAAGTCATGCAATGAAAGAAACCATCCAACAGTTTAAGCCTGAACAGATAGGAAAGTTAATTATTTCAGGCCAAAAAAGTGTTTTTACGTTTGTGACACTATTTAGTGCTGAAAAGCGTACATTACCAACACGTTTTTCTCTGTGGGGTTTCTCTTTTCCTTCTCTGTCAGGCAAACAAGAGACAGGAACACTAATATACTTTTGAAAAGGCCACGTACTCCAAGGACCTAGGTGAGCGGAAAAGGCCCTTGACAGGCTGATTTGCAAAACATTTCCGCTCTGTGTTTAAACCATCAATGGATTCACTGAAATCTGCCTTCCTCTCAGGTATCAAGGTGGTTGAGGCAATCATCTACCTGCTGCAGTGGATTATTTTGATTATACATAACATATTCATCATTTTTTGTTATAGCAACCAAAAAGATTTTATCTTTCAGTTTCCAATAAAGGATATTTATGCAGAATAGATCAACACTAAACGTTTATGTCTACAATTTCGCGGCAACATATTGTGAAATACTGAAAATAGTTAAATTGCTTGATTAAAAGAATATCAAACAGGATGTTCTTGTACTTGAACAGCAACACGTTAACTTCTCGCTTCAGTAACTTTGACTTTGAACAATGACTGTTATTGATCAATTGTTTCATTTTGACAATTATTTAATGCGATAGGTGTCTAAATACGTGCAGTGTGATAGTTAAGCTATTTATTTTGGACTTTCTACAAAAACAACAGCTAAAACAGCTCAATCCATAAAAAGAAGCTCTGTTTGTTGCTTTCTTAAAAGGTAATGTTCTGGTCATTTGAAAAGGGACCTTTACTTTCAATCCAAAACCCTGCTGTCATGGAAGGTTAGTGGTTTGAGGTCAAACATTTACAAAATCTGTTATTCAATAATCAAGGATATTAGCCTTAATTAATTGACGGAGTGATCAGAAGGAGGGTTTTTTTTTTTTTTTTTTGTCTTTTTTACCGTATAATGTGTTGTTCTCCATTAACCATGAAGGATTCCATAATTTGTGCACAAGTGTCCATTACGTCAGAGTAGGAGAAAAATAGGCGTTTTTTTATTATATATTTTTTTTTTATGTCATGAAGGTTTAATCAACTAGAACTTCATTAATCCCCATAATTAATTGAGCAGACTTTGCTGTGTTCCTTTTGCTACCTTTACTTTCTGGCCATGTTTTACCATTATTGTTGTCCCATCCCTCCAAGGGTTGTGAGTTAATCTGCATGACCCAGCAACTGTCACATACTAATAAACACGGAACTAATTGACTTTGTTGCCCCACTTATCAGCTACCTTTCAGGAACTATGGAGATATTTGTTTATTTACAGCACGACCACCAGGTGTGTCCTATCAACCAAGAATGAGATATTTTATAATATGGTTATTATTAGGTCATTACATTAGATGACGATATATTACTATTATTATATTTAAGGATAGCATTATTAGATCTGCTCAGAAAAATGTACAAGGACGAGGGCAGCAAAGCTCTGATGTTCCAAATAAAATAATATTTATATAGAAAGGATTTTAAACCTGCGCTTTATAGGTAGTTTGTTATGTTGTTTATTGTGACATGCACTCTTAAGTACTCAGCCCAGAAGATCTCAGCTAATATGAACAACTAATTCCCTATTCACTAGACAATAACATCAGAAATCAGACATTTAGAAAATCATAGAAATGTTTTGGCATAAGGTGACCACCAAAGATCTTTATAGTCACAATGTCAGTAGCCATGCAATATCCAAGTTCCATCAAAGCCAATTAGATGCCAGGTTGCAAATCTGAGTTAGTAATTCCTCAGATTAAAATGAAAACAATCTAGAAGATTTAAACTATTTTTGAAACAGTAAGTGACTGTTTCCCACAGAAGCTACTTCTACGTGTTAATGTGTTTTCCTGTCTTAAATTAAATTGCTGTTGTCATGAAGTTCATGTTATCTTCGTTTTTACACTTCAGAAAAAAAAATCCCTCGGCCTGAGTTGTGTGTCTTTCCTGTTCTATCAAAACACCACACTTTCTTACTCTCTGGTTTTGTTGGAGAGTTTTGGCTAAAAGAGTGTAGTTTTGTTCCACTGTTGCCAAAGGTTTTAACAAGATAAGAGATTCTTGTGAAATCAGTGACTCGGGGGAGCCAAGCTTGGTACTTCTGAGGTTGTCTATAGGGATAAGCTAAGTGATGCAGATAGCTACTTAAAAAGTTACATAAACACAGTCAGAATAATCTGGTGATTTTATCTTGCTTTAAAATAACTGTCACATTTTTTTCTTCAAGACAACAGGGATTAGTTTTTACATTTAAACAATTTTCCCATTAAAATATCTGGCAGTCAAGTTATTTAGTAGTAGATTTACATACATGCTGGTAGTTACCTTTATCTCGGGGTCCAATTAAAAATACCTGAGTCTGGACTTAACAGATCCAATATAAATTAAAGTGTCTCGAGAGATTATAAATTGCTGCAAAATAAATAATATCTAATTACTCAAAATGTAGTACATTCACATATGTAAATGCTTTTTAGTTTTATTTATTTAAACAATATAAATAAATGTAAAAAAGGTAAAAACATGACAAAACTTTGTGTACCTGAAAGTGTGAGATAAAATTTTAAAAAGCTGTTAAGTATTGCTGCAGAATTTATGACATTTTCCACATAGGACCACATAGTCCAAGTGTGGTACACAAAAATCCAAAATATATTCACACAAATGCCAATGATAAATCTTTTAGGTTAGTGATATTTTTTGTAAATGTTCTAAAATAATAAAAATGTAAAAGTTAAAAGAGAAGCTTTTCTTTTTTTCCTGTGTATTCCATATCCGTACAATGAGAGCATTATATGGCTCAGAAACTTTATAATGTATGTGTCATATTTTTAAAAAGCCTACCTGGTTTATTGTGATCATTTTAGCAATACTACAGCTGCACAAGTGTTAGGCTAAACCAGAAACAATTTAAAATAATATATATCATCCTTTATGGTATAAAAGTGCAGTCAGCTTCTTTATACATCTTGCTCCCACTGTTGAAGACATTCTAACAAACCCAGCTGTCTTGTTTTATTTGCTATAGTTATACAGTAACAGGGGGCCTAAAGTTAGGTACAAATTGGCAAAAATCCTTTTTCAGATTTAACAAAAAAGTTCATCATAGATTGTGGCCTCGCAGCTGACCGGACTGAATGGCTTGGAAACAAAGAACAAAAACAAAAGGATGGTAATACTGTCCTACTTGTTCATTAGTACTGCAGTCAGGGAATATGCCAGCTATATACGGAATCACCATATGTCATACTGTTCACCACTATACTGCTTTCGCGGTTGTGTCGTTCTTTTACACAGTTACTTAAACACACGAGCATACAAAGGCTGTCTAAAGTTTTTCCAGGGTATTTCTTGGTTAATTAACAGATTAGTGGTGTGGGGCAGCTCTGAAGTTCAGGGGTCAAGACTAAACCCTCTAACTGGGAAGATAATCAGTGGCAGGTGGGCTCACACTTCTCCCATTGCCCCCCCCCCAACTCAACTTGACTTGTAGCAAAATAAAACCCCATTTGCTAACAGCGCTCTTGACTTCAGCTACTAGAAGTCGAGAGGAGGGCAGTGAGGAGGGAGTAAAGTCAGAGAGACCTGCATTTGATGAGCTCTTGAAATGAGCCACCCTCTCATATATGATGCCAGGTTACATATTTACAAAACTGAACTTAGCCCAGCATGACTAAATTGGAAGTGGTCTATAGGAAAAGTATGGCTATTGCTAAAGGTATACAAAATGAAAAATTGAAAAAAACTCCAAAGTAAATGAGTTTTTCTTTTTTTATCCAGCAGTCAGTGACTGCATATATCATTCCAGGTTCTTGTCACTCTTGTGAAAGGTAGACTTTGGGAGTGTCTCTCCTTCAATTAACTAGAAGAGTTTCCGCTCCCCTGTGAGTCCCACTTTTATTATTTCCTCAAGTTCTTTCAAGAATTGCTTTATTCCTTTAATCTGGCTATAATTAATTAAAAGAAAATTTGGAAAAGACAGCAAACTCTGAATGAATATAGCATAAATCACACAGGAAAGCAGTTTTAAAGAGTGAAAATTGGAAGTGTAACAAATAAAAAATGTATTATCATATAGAAAAAGTAAAGAGGCCTGGAATTGAAGTAGCCTGATAGGCACAGTGATATTCAAACACCAACCTAAAATATACCTCCCCTACGTCTGTGATGAACATCAGCCAGAAAAAGAAGTCCCGGGGTGCATTCTGCTGGTGCCCAGCAGGCATCCATTTGCTAGAAAAAAATCACTTTGCCTCATTAGCTACAAACACTCTTAGTTTGTCACAATGCCTTTGCTTGAGCCCTGCTAGAAGCCCTCCCTCTCCTTCTCTAGGTGGAGACTTCAGGGGCCAGAGGCACAGTTTTGGTGAGTGAGGCCTTTTCTTCTAGTCCTCTCCTAGCTGATTTAAGGGTTGTAATTATCTTTTGCTGGGGGAGGCTGTAAATTGGATTAAAGTGGAGGGTCTCGGCTGAGTGGGTCACCCCCCAACCCCCAGTCCTCCGCCTCCCCCACAATCTCACCACTTGGTGGGCCACACGCTGATAAAGTGTGGAAAACCGGATTTGGATTCAGCTTCTGCATTCATGGCTTCCTGCCGGAAAAAATGAAATTTTCCAACAGAAGGGACCAGCGTGCCTGTGGTATCTGTTGGTGCGGTGTGTTTCATCTGGCCTCACTCTTCCAGAAACACCATTACCTACGTTATCTCTGTGTACCAACTCAGCCTGACGGGACTCAGAAGCTTGGCCAGCTACTATCCCACACAGACCTCCAGCCAACTCTGTATTACAGCACCCTTCAATGCTGCCAGCCCCCTGAATTATAGGTTATTTGAAGTAACTGCTTTGTGCTGATATATGAACATGCCTGATTTACAGTGTGTTTACCACAACACATAGAATTCCACACTCTGATAAAGCATATAACAGTACGATATGTAGTGAGTTAAAAATAACTTTGGAAAGAAAAGATAGGGAGATAAGGTAGGGTGATGTGTAGCTTTGAAGCCATTTTCACAGTAATCTTAAAATTTTAATCCTGTCACAAAATGTCTTAATGTCATTGCAGATTGCTTGAATACTGGTGCGTGAAATGGCAAATTGACCTATCCAAATAATATCAACCAGGTTTTCACATGAATCTTTAAAATATTCGCAACCCATTTGAACACAGAATTTGCATTGGATAAAGTTTTTTTCAGATTGATGCACATAAGCAGGATTTAAAAAACTTTGCCCTAATTTATTAGCTAATTTTTTTGTTACTATAATGTATTTGACTGTGTGACCAGTGTATCTATCACTGTTGTTTTCAGGAAATCGACCATAAAGAAATTGTTATGGCATTCAGAACAACATTTAGACTTTATTGTTTCTGAGTACTTTAATGTAACAATGACTTCATAGGAATTAATTAACTTTACTGTCCTACCTTTTATTCTGTAATCCATCAGGTTAGTTAGAAACTACTGATTTTGAGATATGCTTACGGTAGACCAATTCTGATGAAGAAATTGTAATCCCTCTTCAAACTATACAATTTTAAACAAGAACTGACTTTTATTTGGAACCACTTAAAACACTGTATTACCCTGAAAAAAAAAAAGAATAAAATATCTGATGACCATGATGCTGCAACATCAATGTTTTTACTGTAGGTGAGGAATAGAGCTGGTAATGTACAGGATTGTTCTTGCTATTGCAAAACATATCTCATTAAAACTGTGATAACAAAGTTCAAGTGTAGTTTTATCGGACAAATTAACATGTCCTGAAATATTAAGTATTACATCTAGAACTGCTAGGATTTCTTTAGAAGAGAAGGACTCTATGTTGCCACCCCAGCCCTTAGTCGAGAGATATAGATAATATAGGACTTACTTGTCAGAAGTCAAACAAAACCACCACTCTTTCAAAATCCCTGCAGTTCCTTTGGTGTTTTGAAAGGACTTATAAAGGTCTTTTCCTTTCTTTACAGACCATTTTTAGACCCAGTATGAGTTTAGATTTTGAATAAACAGAGTAATGCTTTTCAGCAGAACATATCTACACAAAAAATGTCTGAAAATAAAAACAATGTACATGTTGGAAATGTTGTTACCAACTAAAATTTCCACAATATTATAAGGTATTAGAGATTTTAATAAAAACTTGTAAAGCTTTTGCCTTATTGGCCATTTTTAAGATAGACAAGGTCACAAAATACCTAATAATGATAACACAGTCACAGATTTTTTTTTTCATTTCTCACTATAGGTCTAAAATTTACATGAGAGAAATTTCATTAGCAACATGGTTTTACTAAGTTTTACTAAGCGAAATGTGTCATACCAAGTTAAATTGAGTGGTTCCTGACTGTGGGCACAACGGCCTGTAGCCTGAAGAGAGTTTATTGAATAGGGCTTTTTCATTCATATAAAATGTCAATGCATTTTCCAACAGACACTTAAAGGGGATCAGTGGACCCTCAAGGTGTTCATGGAGAAAATAACCTTTGAGTCTTTCACGGGGATGCTACTCGACTGAGCCATTGTATGACCATAACATCTCTAATGATTTAACCAAATAGCTTTGGCATTTTAAAAAAGAAAGGGAAAAAACAGAACAGTAGCCTAACTGCTGTTCATAAAGAAATAAAAACACAGCCCGACCTCAGCGGTCATCCAGGGTTTACTTATGCCTCCAAGCAATCTGAATTTAATGCTCGAGCAAAAATCTACGCAAAGAGCAACAGAATAAACTATCTTTGGTGTTAGTTAACAGTGTGGAAGTGCCTTTCATGGGATGCTAGAAAAACAGTCACAGTGCTGTGGGAGGCTCTTCTTTTGATGTTTCTCAAACCTCCCAGGCTGGTGACATTTTCTTGCTTTCAGCCGTGGAGATAGATGGGAGGGAGTACTGTTAGCAGGAGATCCTTCCACACGGTGGGAGCTTACAAATGTTTGCTTAAGATATGGATTGTTTGTTCTGTTCCTCGCAACTAATTTATTTATTATTACACTCGAGAAATATAGCCAGATATGCTGGTTGAATACGTTCTCTTTTCACTAAATTATAGGAATATTTTATTTTATTTTTGCAGAAATAGTTGTATCCCTTGAATAAACTCATAAATGTATAAATTAGTGATTGACTGAACTCAGCCAATGTGTCTAAATACTATATCTGTTTAAAATACATTATAATACAAATTATATTCAACAGTATATTTCATTAAACAGACTCAAAAGACAAATAAACTCCTATTAATAAGAGTCTCTGTGATAACTAAGTACGTGGTACAAAATCAATTTTTGGTAATTCATATATGTGCATTAATTATTTTCAGATCCTGCATATAAACAGTGGATTTGTGACAACAAATGAGGGTATTTTGTCTGTGTGTTTATTAGACAGTAGCCCAAACCTCCTTTCATCTTTAATTTCCTGCTGTGTCATCTGAAGACTCAGATCAAAGGGAGGACAAAGTGACCCTCCACGCTCTGGTCCCCTTGGAGGAGGGTAACAGACCCCCACTGCTTTCTCAGCCCTAAACCCTATCTCTCCTCCTCTTCTCATATATTTATTGAACACAAGTGAGTTTTTAAAAGGTAAAACTTTTCAAGTCTATTTGTGGCAATGAGTCTGTACATGTCGCCTTACTTATTAGTTGATTGATTCAGTAATCATTAGTATGTATTTAATTCTGTCATGTCACTCTCTAATACTTAATTCTTTTTCTTCTCAAACAGCTGACATTCTGTGATCTAATCTAACTCTGCTTTTAATTTGCAGTTTGACTTCTTCTCTATCTCCTTGATGAAATGGCCATTCAGTGAGCATTCCCGTTTCTCATCAGGATACTTTGATTGCCAATCTGTGTGATCTTTGTCAATCAAACATCTGCTCAATGTTTTGTCCACTGCTGCACCTGCTGACCTCCAACTGACCTGCAAAATAAGCAGTGAGGCGGGAAACCACAGGAAGCAATTTAGTCTCCCAAAGCTACCTTGGAAAAGGGAGAGCCAATCAGAGCCCTGCCTAGTGTCCATTTCTGATTAAACAAACTCTCTTGCTTGGCCTCTTATGTTTGATTTTCTTTCTTTTTAACTGCACCCACAGTGTTTCATAGGCAAAGGGGAGGTAAAAATTCTGCCTTCCAAATGGATTGCAATTTCCCTCCATTTAGCACCTGAAGGTAATTAGCTTGAAGAGATTGCAGAGTGAGAAACACGTTCATGGAACATTAACTCTCGCACATTCTCCAGTTGCAGGGAATTAATAGGAAAGATTAAAGTTTAAAGAGAGCAAATGCCATTAGCTCACAAACCCTTTCTCTGGGGCAGAAACCAAAACACACAAGACTAGTTTCAAGAAGGGTTAAAAAAAAAGGAAAAAAATATATGTATTTACAATACCCAATATAGCTTTTAATTTGGGGTGGTTTATAATATCTCTGTTATAGTTTTTTTAGCCAGTAAATGTAAAGAAAAAGGAAACAGAAAA
>JAUZNJ010073276.1:0-25325 GCA_034780135.1 Jordanella pulchra | reverse complement strand
ATCTTCAGAAATAAATGGAAATGTTCCAAACTTAAATCAGCAGTATCTTTCAATTTAAGGTCCAAAGTAATTTAAAAGACAATTACAATATGTATATATATATATTACCTCTGAAGGGGATTCCTAAACATGCACCAATGATTATTTTAAACAATAATAATTTCAACACAAAAGATGAGACTCAGAAGTCCACTAATATTTCTGACCGCTGAAAAAATGCAAAAGTAAACAAACTTCTGGCAACCCAGCTTCTCTTGGTTGGTATTATTTGAAAGAAGACCCTCCCACTGTTACAGTGGCATATTGCATGTCTGAAAAACAAATATTTTTCTTCTATGTTTATGTACAAAACTTTTACTATTACTTTGAAGTGAAGATTTGATACATTTTTCATTTAATGCTTTAGAATTCAATAAAATGCATAAGTTCAGAAAAAGATAATACTATTCAAGTAGTTTTATTTGTTCATTTTATTTATTTTATGCTGTTTCCAAGTATCTTCCAATGACACACAGGGTAAGTGTCTTGACCACAGGTTCTTTCATTTTGTACACATACCATGTAACCAATCTAAGACAAGGGGAAAACACAGAAACAAGCAACCATGCACGACGACTCTTACCAAGATCAATTCAATCATTAATTAATCCTTTACACAAGAATTTTTACTGTAGGACAGAAACAAAAAGTGTTAGAAATACACACTGATTTAATGCAAGCCCACACTGAAGGGAGCAGCTGTTAATTTATTTATTTTTCACATTCAGAACAATTGACAGGACATTGAAAAAGATTCAGGTCACATATTTACAAAGTCTATTAAATGGATAGTATGGCACAACATATACAGTACAAAGTGGGCCTCAGGGATTTAGGTATGCAGGCATCTGGAGGGGGAGAGGAGTGGTTAGACAAGGAAAATGAAAAAATGTAGCAACTAGATTAGTGGTCAACAAATCTTTATTATCTCTCAAATGTAAATGTGTATAATTGGACAAAAATCTTAAAGCAACATAGTGTAAATTTTGAGGGATATATATGTGTGTATATTTATGATAAGGATTAGCTTCAGTTGAGATATATGAAAAGATTTTTCAGGTCAATTTAGAGCATTTGATGCTCCATGCAGGTTGACTGTCTAAAAAAAATCACTGAATGAGTCATGTGACCTAGAACTCAAAGAGCACCTAGAGCTTTCAGGAACGCTAAATCTGTAAATAAAAGATCTAGCTAAGATTTAATCTGCATTAAAGGAATTTTCTGATAGGAGAGGTAAGTTAGTTCAGATGGCAAAAGATAGACAAACATTAAAAAAAGTGGCCACAGAGTACACTTTGATAATGATTTCTTAAAAGGTATTAATTGCATTTCTTTATAATGTAGGTGGGGCTGCTTTTAACTTGCATACAGCAATGTTGTGTATGACTTTAAGGCCTCCCTTTCTAACTAAATACGTTTGCTAACTCCCTTTGAGCTTTGCCTTTGACAGAGTATAAAAATGATCAGTTTCAGTGCATTACAGTAGAAATTTCCAGCACATACTCAGTCTCAGAGGTAAAACCATCTGAAACAATGGCAGCTCCTCCTGGTCTCCCAGAACATCTATCAAAGACTTGATACAAGTTGGGGAGACTGATCTCTCTTTCACACAAGCCTGACAACCAACAAGGCCTGTTTAACAAGAGTCATCCCATCTGCCAATAAAAAGCACCTTTTACCCCTTAAGGCATGTCATAAGGCACTGCAGCAGGTATACATTAGCCATAACTTTTTTAAAAGCTGGATTTATAGACCCCTCTGTAGGGATTTATGACAAGAGATGGTGAATTAATTATTCCCAAACAATTTGATATATCTGATTATTAATTCCGGGACACGAGCCCGCTTACAGCCGAGACTGCTTGTAAAGGTTGGATTTATCATGTTGACATTTTGCTACAGTCAATGCTCCTCTCTCTCTCTCTCTCTCTCTCTCTCTCTCTCTCTCTCTCTCTCTCTCTCTCTCTCTCTCTCTCTCTCCTCTCTCTCTCTCTCTCTCTCTCTCTCTCTCTCTCTCTATCTCTCTCTATCTATCTCTCTCTCTCACACACACACATGCGCACACTCTTACAATGCAGTTGTTCAAAGATGTGCCCTGCAGCTTCTTTTCCACGGCATAAAAGGTCCGAACACAAATGTGCCCTTTTCGTCTGTCTTCTGCCTCCTATCCAATGAGAAAGTGGTGGATGTTTTAGTAAGAGATTACAGGGGGCACACAACGCATCACTCGCACACACCGGCTGTTGACAAGCATTTTCTCTGCTGGTGTGCCATGCATGGTGAAGCACGCAAATGAAAGGTCAGGCCCATCAGCATCCATCTCCTCCTCAAACAGCAGAGGCACCAGCCTAATCCAGCTGTACGAACAAACAACAAAGACGAGAGACAGTGAGAACTCCAGTAGATGCATCAATCTGACAGCATTAGAGAAGGTTAAGCCCCCCAGTTTGTTCAGCAAGTGCTCAACATCGGCTGCGCGCTAACAGCTCAAATGCATGCAAATGAACAAAGGAGAATGTTGCCACAGAGGTTGAGTTCTGTTTCACGCAGAGTAACAATGAGGGAAATACCATGTGTGGCTGTAATATCTACAACTGTAACCTTATGAGGCTGCATAATGAGTTGCTGAGCAATCAAAGAGAAAGAGCTGATCTTACCAAAATCTCTGAAATTGACTTTGTGATAATAGTGAAATCTTCACTGGGCATATGATGGCCACAGTTAAAACAACAAATGGCTATGATCAAAGAAAGGCCTGTAAGGAGGTTCAGACAGAAAGTTAACATGTCTCTTTTTTTATCCCTCTTAATACAACATCTGCAATTCCCAGTGCTCTGTTATCTTCTGCTTTTTCACGCTGTTAACATAATCTGCCTTTCTGTTTCAGTGTAACATTCGTCCAATTATCTTAAAACCCTATTGCAAGCTATTAAGGCCCTGCAATACTTCTCTGAAATAATGAGGTTCAACTATGAAATAAGGAAGAAAAAAACTGAAAAATTACAACACGTAAGCCTATCACTGTCCAGTGTTGGTGATACAAAGTCCGAAGTGCCGACAAAGCCTGAGTAAGAAGGCTAAAGCTGAACTAATTTTTCCAGTGTTGCCTTTTCTTCTCTCTTCTGATCACTTTTTCTGCTTGTGATCTACAGGATCATCCTTTGCTAAAGCAACTATAAAGGCACCTCCTCCGGTGGCACAGAGAAATGTGTTCTTTTACCCAAGGTTGCAAGAACAAAATATATAAAAGTAGGACTACATTATTTTTTGCATGTTGCTGGCAATAGGCCCTATGTACAACATAAAAAACTTATTCAACTCCTGGAAAATATTTGTGGAGAATGTATAAACTTCACATTACAGTGTCATTGCATCATGAAAAAAGGTATATTGCAATATCCTATGAGCAATACTATAAGCACCTCATTGTTGTACCAAGGATAAAACTTGCTGTCTGCTTGTGAGGATTCAATGTGTGTCTGTAGTTTAGATGATGTGAAAAATTGTGGTGTGTCTATATGTGTGTATGTGTGTGTGTGTGTGGGGGGGGGGGGGTGTCTGTGTGTGTGTGTGTGTGTGATGGGTGGGGGCTAAGCAGGGCTGCAATCTAGCTACCTAGTTAAATTGCAGCCCTGCTTAGCCCCAGCCAGACCTGCTGCCAAGCAGGTACTATGACAGCCAGTACAGAGTTACAAAACAGTTTTGGAAATGGTCGCAGAACAGCCTGAATGGAGCCAAATTAGAGCCCATGGAGAAGGGCCCTTTAAGTCTGCTCACACATAGCTTTGCATAATTTCTGAATGGCTGCCTACAGGTCATCATAGTTCTAGGGTGCAGGATTACAACCCTCTACGCAACGAGAATTTGATTACACTGCAGGTTTTCTATGAGTTTAAAGTCTAGAGAAGCAAATCACTTAATTTCAGGTGCTTTTGCCCCCGGTAGCTGACCTTATTGAGGTAATTAACACAGGCCAGATTTTATTATCATTTACTGTTCCCCATGAAAATGAAATCAAACCTGTGTTGCTAATACAGATACTCAATTACTGTAATAACAATGTGATTCAGGTACCAGGGCAGGCTTCCTCAGTTATGATTTTTGAGGGCCAGTGTCCTAAACCTTTTAAATGCATGTCTGCTTCAATACACCTGTGTCAAATAATCAGGTCATTAGCAGCACTGTGGAGAACTCTACTGTATGCTTAATATAGCAATTTGATATATGTGTGGAAGCAGAGACACATCTAAAAGATTGAGGAAACCTACTGGGGGGTGGTCATAGTACCGTTCAGTCTGTGTATGGGAACTCTGTATTTACTTCACCCCCTCTTCCCATCATCTCCAACTGCCTGTTATTGACGACTGTGGCTGATAAATACTGCTTTCTTTGATGTATCATATGTGTTCAGTGAGAGTCTACTTTCTATAGACACTGGCACTAAAACCAGATAGTTCCTGTTCATTTGTATATGCTCTGTTTTCCATATTGTGTGGTCGGGTGCTCTTGGAGGTCAATCTAAGACAACACTCTTATCTTTATTTTGCAATTTCACTGAAAAATTTTGACCTGTATACGTTTCACACACTCAATTTTGTTGCTTTTTTCTCTCCTTTTTTCTCATTCTTGATTAAGGCTTCACTCAGTTTCCTCTTTCTTGAACTCTCTTCAAAAGACTTTTAACTTAACTTTTCACAGAGTGCTTTTACTTCCAAACCTTATATTCTCAAGGCTGATAGAATAAAATGTACTTGTTTTTCATAATTTTTTGTTTTTCCTTTAATTATGCAACTTTGTGTCTGATTTCTTGCTGCGTCTTGGCAAGGATTTACTTGAAAAAATGCTTTTTTATATATAATACCAGTGGGAATATCATGGTTAAATAATAAAAAAAATTTACTGGTCTTTACTACCAAGTTTTGCATGCCACTGTTCACAATCAAGCAACTCTCAGAACGGGATGTGGCAAATAGATGTCAACCTCTATGGCAATCTTTACCTGTCTTTCACAAACAGGCTATGTCTCTGTCTTTGTGAAACCTGTTGGCAACAATCTGTGAAGCTCTATGCTCTAAGACCACTTCCCTATCTAGTTTCAAATCTCCAATGACCACGTGGATGTCATATTGTGTGGCAAAAGATCGAAACAGTATCTCTAACAGGATATCAGCAGGTCCACGGTGGATATATATCTTTAAAAAAAAACAAGATGCTAAACACAGTGACATTAGAAAAAAAAATCAACAACTGCTGGAATTATATCAGCTGACCAGAATCCTGAGCTGCCTGCATGCTCCCATTAGATTTAATGGTTCTAACTGCAATTGACATCATACAACCATTTTTTGAAAGATCATATGCCAGATTAAATCTTGTGTGTTTTAGGGGTTGACCTAGAGTTGAAAGCTCATGTTGGTGTTTAGCCATGTAAAGTACTGTCACCTGACTGAGTAGATTTATCTGCTTTGTAAAAATTGAAAAAATGACTGAAAGAAATATAAATATTTCAACATTGAAGTTTGACACAGTATTTTCTTTTTGTTAAAGGGTCCCCTTTTATTCAACAGAACCAGAAGCCAAGATACTTTTTTGTGTTTGGGTGCAACAAAAAAAGAATAAAATATCCCTATTTATATGTTTTTGTTTGTTTTACGTGTTTTAATTTGTTAATAGTTGTTTCCTACACACTCAGTTGCCATTTGTTTGTTAGCATGTATGTTATTAAAGCGAATACATTTAGCTTTTCCTGACATGTTCCAGACAAGATGAGACCAAAGTGTTCTCTAGACAAGTAACCTTGAAAATAAGATCCAGTCCCTTAAAAGTACACCAATAAACTGAGCCAAAACACACTCAGTTGCCATTTCCCAGAGCACAGAGTTTCATTAAACTTTGGCTTCCATGATTCTATTTTGGCAGGGATCTGTATGTGCCCTTGATGTGATGAGAAGTGTGAATTTCTGTACAGGACAGGATATGAAAGCATACAGCCCTGCGCTGCCACATAGTCATAATTTACATCCCACTTGAAGTGTTTCACTCAGGCCTCTCTGCAGCCTGTTTTTCCACACACTCCGTTCACATGAGCAGGCTAAAAGCACTGTCATTACTCCATCACACTCTTAAAGCGGTGTATCTGACCCATTAGAGAGGGCTGGTGGGAGTAGCGCTGTGAAATAATGATCACTGAGAATTCTATAAAAAGAAAACTGCAGCAAGCATTTGTTGGTCGCAGCAGAGGAGCGATTAAGGCAGACTGATTGAAAGTGTCCCGAGTGAGCAGACGTGTCAGACTCTGAGAAAGTTTTCCTGTTGGTGTAATGGGCCAAATATCTGCTCCGCTTGGCTCCACTCTCCCTTCCCTTCTGTAGTGCTCTGCTCAATTAATCCAAAGCCTCTTAATGACCCTCGAAGGTGACTTGCTAGATAAGTGCAATTACACTGGAAACAAGGGTGCTGCCAATTAGTCCTCAAGTCTCCCTACATCCTGGCAGAGGAGTCTGGGCACGTCCCACTGGGCGAGCCTGTTTGTGACTTCATTAACGGGCTTCTAAAAGGGGAAAATGGCCTAGATTATGTGTTGGTGGACAAGGATCAACTTGAGTTTGATAATGTTTGTCTTATTTTCAGGAATGACAGAAAAGCAAAGGAGGAAAAAATCTCCGACTAGCAACATTGATTGTTGGCTCTCTGGCTGAAGTATAAATTATTTTTATCTTTTTTTGTCTTGGACATGAAGTCTTGGGGGATTCAAAACTGTTTGAAGTCACACCAAATGGCAAAGAGAGTGATGAGGAAGATTAATTTGAAGCCTGAAGTGACATAAACTCTTCTTCCTTTTTAGTGCCCACTTGCTTGTCTTTAATTGTGCATCCTCCCCCAATACCCCCCATTGTTTGTTCCTGAGCAAGATGATAATGAGAATTTCCTGCTACGTAGACGTTAGGACCACAGTCAGTTGTTTTCTGCCAGCAAGAATCTGTGAGTAATGGGTGTGACTAATGCTGCCTGGCAGCTTCCACACTCATCCCTCCCTGCCATCTGTCCCCTGCCACCCCTCTGGGTGGACTGGGGTGCTCTCAGTAGGTCTCAGTAATCAGACACACAAACTACATACACACAGATAGTTCAAGCATTTTCAGCCTTATGGCAACCACAAAAAGTTTTTAAATTATATATTTGCAGGGTTTTATAATGTGGGATTTACAGTATTTAAAACTGAAATGAACTAATTTCAACATAACTACTATTTGTTTAGTAATTCAAGTTATTGTTTTTCTTTTTAACGCGTTCACTAGCTTATAAAGTGATAGTTTAAGCTTAAAGAAGTAAGGTTTGATTAAGTTATTCCATTAACAGCACCTGTACCTGAAGAAGAAAGACTGCATTTGAAAATTTACTATGAGAAAAGCATAGGCATTCTTAGTCCAGAGCCGGTTGTAAACAACTGGCTCTGTCCTATTTTAGTGGTTAAAAAAACATGTAGCTTCTGTGTCACCTAGCTAAAATTGGTTGATGCTGAATCCCTCGGCCTCAAACACTCATTTCAGCATGACTTTGTGAGAATTTGCTCCTCCCTCTTCCCCACTTTGTTTGAAAAAGAGCAATAAAAGCACCTTCCCACACCCCATTACAAGAGACTAGACTATTTCAGAGAGAAAATTTCTACCATAAACCATTAAAGATAGTCAACCTTTGAGCTTCTTCTGGACAATCATAAATCAGAGGAGAGGGTGAGTGTATGAAAGACATAGCCTTCTATAGGAGAACACAAGAGCTGACTTGTAACACCAACATCAGCCTTACAGTATGCACCAAAGTGTTTTATAATCATGCATAAACTTTAGGTAGCGATCCTATTGTTGGTCGAGCATTTTTTTTTTACATTTAACTCATATAACTCTTCTCATCAGAAATAATTTCTAAATCTTGTTTATATTAATTGTGCAAATAAATCTGGAAATAAAGCCCAGCTTTGTACTGAGAATTTCTGTAATTTCACATAATTGAAGTACAAAGACACTTTTGATCATTACGTCCCATACCAGTAATAACTAACAATATCAATACCAAAACCAGTATACTTTAACTCCTATGACACTCAAAACAATAGACTTTTCTCTTGTGACAATTAAGTCTCCCTCTATGACCCAGAGGGAGGCTATCTATTCAAACACTTCTAAGCGTATTTAAGCTATTGTAAAATCTATTGACCAAAAAAAAGGGCACTCCCTATTTTAGATTTTATTTATTTTTCAAGAATAAGATATAGTAATAACTGCAATTTTTGTGTTTTTATGTAGTTTTTGGATCTAGCGGGCTTTTTTTGTGTTATTTTCAAAGTAGGCACAAAAGAAACAGCAGTAGAGAGAGGGGAAGACAAGCACAGGTCAACAAGCTGGGATTTGATCCTGTGATGGCTGTGTTGCACGCCTAAACACTGCACGAACGCTCCTCAACATCACAGCAATTGTATACAGAAGTCCAAAAAGTTAAAATAAATCTTCAATTTGCCAAAAAATGCATCCCCTCCTAACTTGAAGAAATAAAGAGTTAAGAGTGAAACAACCTTTTCTACATAATCACTCTTATCTTAAGTACTGGTGTAGTTTCACATAAAAAGGATAATACTTGGGGGAAAGAAGCAGGGGATGCAAATATTGGCAGACTATTAATAGGCTATGCCGAAAAATGCATCCTCTGCTAACACGGAGAAATACACATTTACAGTTGAAATAACTTTATCTACATATTCACACTTGTTGTATGAACTACTGGTATACGTTTAATATCAAGAGAATAATATTTAGGGGAAATAGGTCATTGCTAAGTACTAAGTCATTGCTGGTATTCACTAGTCCACTCTAAGTAGGCTAAGTGTTGTCAACACTTGTTTATGTGACAAAGGGTTATCAGTTGTGAAAAAAAGCATAGAATTTGATTAACTTAACTGATCAGTTAAATTGACATTGCTGGCAGCCGTCACCAATGTTAATTAAGCTAAGTGACTCAGAGTGTTCACAAGTGAGCAAACAACAACAGACTTAGCAGTTTCTTGTGATGGTATAGTTGATGTCCACTAATGCGGCATTGTATCTCCTCAAAATAAATATTTTCATTCCAAGTATTTTTAAGTAAATAAAATCATCCAAGTAGATGTTTTTTTTCACCTCATCCCTTTATTCCCATTTCTGAACCTATACTGTTACTGTTCTATAAAATAATTTCACTAAACTTTACCACAGGTAAAAGCACTGGCGCAAAAAATATTTTCCAAAAATCCAATCGTTGTTGTTTTCAACCCAACAAATTTAAGAGTGTGAGCAAATGAGTGTGAGAGTGGTAGATGTATCCAGGCTGTCAATGTTGGCTTAAGATAGGGAGAAGCAGCATGAATCTCATTACGAGGACCCCTGGACCTGCCCCCGCAGCTAACTGAATCACTCTGAGTAACTTTAAATTGGTGTCCAATGAAGAAGGAATTGATCCCTAGCCCTGTTCTGCTTCTCCCAGGCAGTTTGGAATGTAATCCTCAGAAGCTGCAGCTTTGACTGATTTCTCCTATTTGTTTGAGTTCTATATATCTGAAGATGATGCGTAATTGGAAAGCAATTCAGATACATAGAAAAAATTTGCCTCTTGTGTCTTCAGATGTGTCATTCTAAGAAACAATTCTATGCTATTTAAAAGAAAAGAAATGGCCAGGAAATTTTCCACTATATTTCTAAGCAGAGTTTTATCCATTCAAGTTCATTGCCGTTTAAATATGTATGCATTCTTCATGTGCTGTTCAGTTATTGTAAACGTTTGCTGTGTTGGCACTGAGCCTCTGACACTTTTGCAGCAATCACTCCAGTGCAACTGTTAAGGTGGGAGTGTTTTTCACTTCCTCGGTTGCCAGAGGCACCGACACCCTCATTCTGCCTGCCAGTTCATAAATGACTGCAGCTTCAGCGGGGAGGATTGCCACCTTAAAAAATTAAACTGTCATTTATTACCTCTCACCTTTTTTAAGCACTTCCTTCAAGCATAAAAACAGATTGGGGATATTAAAGTTTAATTCTACATTTGAATGCAATCACTTTAACGATTTTAGTGTGTTGTGAAGTTTAGGCGTTCAATTTTATTTGTTTCATAATGGTACAAGTAAGTTTTGAGAAATATTGCAAAATATTCATACCTTTCACCTTTCTTAATGAGGCTACTAAAGTACGACAAAGCTGCATGCCAAATAGCAAAACAGCAAATAGAATATAGCAAGGGTATATATCATGTAAGTATTCTGGTGTTAAGAAAGCTATATAAAGATATAGAACCATAAATTATAGCTAAGAGGCTCCTACATAAGATTTATGTTTTAAGCCACACAAAAATGCATTACGAAATAGATTTGCCACGGATATTTTCAAAGGTCTCTCCGTCGGACCACAATCTCATTTAGAGTGACTGAAATAAACATATCCATGGGAATTGGACACAGTTTTTTTTTTCTTTTTCAAGAGATGCAAATTGATTTTCTGTAGAGCTTACTACGCAGAGCTGCTGTACAGCTTCAGAGAACTTTGATTTCTTCATCAGATAGCTTCCAGCAAGTTATTGAAGTGAATAGTGCCGTTAAAAAGAACTAAGCGGAGAGAACTAAGCGGGCACCAACATTTTCAATTTTAGATCACAACTACAAACGTTAAGATTTTTAGTAGGATTTTATTTGGCAGTGCAGTAACAGAGTAATACCTGTGTAAAAAAAAAGTATTGTTTTCCAAGTTTTTTGTTTTTGTTGTTTTTAAATAAGATATGAAAAGTGGGTTGTCCATTTGTGTTCAGTCCCCTTTACTAAGTCACCTTGAAATAAAGGCCAAAATTTGTAATACTATACACAGTATAATATTGTTTTATATAATTGTAAAAGTGATGACAAAAGTTTTCACAGCCTTGGTTTGTATTAGACCTGTCACTGAGCAGCAAACACAAATTCTGTATCCAACAGTTCAACAACATTACTCTAAATGTCAGTTGAACTGATTTATGTGATCAAGCATTTCTCTGCTTTTTCATGCTAAATATCTGCTATGGTAATTTCCAGGCAGGAGTCCCACCATAGATCATTGGCCCCCATGAAAATATATCTCAGTGGGGCCTCTATTAGCCTGCCACTGGGCAGATTTTAACTGGTTTACATAAAATTATGCATTTTTATGATATTTTTCTATGTCATTGCCTTATTTGAAAAAAGAGAAAGTGATGAAAATACAATTAAATTAATTTAGATTCAACTATTTAGCAAGACTAATATTCTATTCCAAAACCCATCTTTTCCTTTAAAGACATAAAATCCTCTCAAGATGAAAATACAAACTTAAACACAAATTAACCCTCTGTAATGTTGTTATAATCTATAGTGAAATTAATCTAATCTCAGCAAAAAAAAATGCTCATCCACTTTTTTTTTCAAATATTGTTTATTGAATAAGAAGTGATAAGAAAATAAATAATATTAATAATAATAAAACCATCAACAGATGTTAAACAAAGTAAAATAAGCTAACATCTAAACAAAACATACAGGGACTTCTCATACACTGCTGTCCAAAATAAAAGTTGCCACCTGGATTTAACTAAGCAAATAGGTCCAAGCCTCCTATTGGATAAGTACTGCATAGGCGATTATCTTTCAGCTGGCAACAAGTTATTTAACCCCAGTTGATGCAATGACTAACTCCTCATTTCTTAAACAACCATGGAGAAAGACAGATCCTGTGGTCGTGGAAAAGACGTTAGTCTGTCTAAGAAGGGTCAAATCAAGCAGAGAAAACATCTAAGGCGATTGCAGAAATTACTGGAATTGGGTTAAGAACTGTCCAACGCATCATTAAAAACTGGAAGGATGTTGGGGAACCATCGTTTTCCAGGAAGAAATGTGGTCGGAAAAAAATCCTGAATGATCCTGATTGGCGATTACTTAAACATTTGGTCAAATAAAATCGAGGAAAAACAACAGCAGAACTCGGGAGTATGTTTAATTGTGAACGCAAAAGCATTTCCACATGCACAATGCGAAGGGAACTCAAGGGGTTGGGATTGAAGAGCTGTGTAGCCGTAAGAAAACCTCTAAACAGTATTTGCGCAGTGGTCAGACTCTCCCATCATCAATACAAGATCTTGGTGAAAAATTAATGCAACACTGGATGGAAATAAATCTTGTGACGCTGCAGAAGTTTATTGAAACAGCTAAAGCTAAAGCTAAAGGCGGTCCAACAAAATATTAGACAGTGTGACCATTTTTTGATGGCGACTTTTTTTTGGCCAGGCAGTGTATATTGTATTGTATTCACTGGATGCAATGGGGCCACAAGTGGAACACTATAGATTTAGAGAAAAAACACGGCTGTGAGTTATACTTGAAACAAGAAAATAAATTTCAAAGGTTGAATTTGTGTTATAATATATCAGGGAATGGCAAAGATACAACATTGCTAAGTCCAGCTTCCTCTTGCAAACCCGCTTACAAATAATGGTCAACTCCGCCTTCCTCATCAAGAACAAGAATCTATCTCCACTATAAATGTGATGGGAAAAAATACAAATATGAGGTTATGTGGTTTTTGCAATTTAACCTTCTGATTTCCAAAAAATTGAAACATTTCTCTAATTGGATTGAGAGAAGTCACTCAGACTGCACATTAGAAATGTTCTCTGTTTCTACTGGGGCGCTTAAGATGCATCATTTTTTGAGCAGGGCAGTTTGCTTAATATGTCCCTGGTATTATTAATTAACTAAAGCAATTGTGAAATGTATAAATCCAGTTTTCTTCAGAAATATGAACAATTTGGGGAGAAATATTAGCTAGCTGCTGTATCTGCCCTACTTGCTGTCTGGCACCCATGTGTCTGGTATGTGTTGGAAAGTTGTTAGCTTTTCAATATGAAAACACATTTTCTTACTATCAGCTTCTCATCTGAAACCCATCAGTCATTATTGGACTCAATAAAGGATGGCTGCTATGGCAACAGGTCTGTGGAAATACATTTGAGTTGTTAGGAAGGCTGAGGCTCTCATGTTACTTAAACCTTCATAAAGATGTCAGTGTCTTTAGTAATCTTAATGCTTTTAGCATTTTTGAAGCATTTAGTGTTGTGTCCATTAAAACAGCTTAAAAACACAAAAAGTCTAAATTACATTTAAGATCTGATTTGGTCGTAACACAAATTATTGTAACTGTGGTACTGCATAAGAGGTTCTGTTTTGTAGAGAATAATATAGATTTATGTTATTTGTAGAAAACTATTCTTACTTTGACTACATTTGTGAATGTCAAAATGCGTATTCTCCAGCTGAATCTTGTTTGGTTTGGTATTCCTTTATGGATTTAATGATTGAAGTTTGATGAAACAAGACATCTTGGAAATTTACTATTTATTATTTCCACAAAACAACGTCTTTTGTGACTTGGAGGAGTAGACTGAGTCTACTCCTCATTCTGGTCACTAGCTTGGTCAAACATACTCCTGTGCAACAGAATTCAATTCTTCATCCAGTTTTAGCTCCTGCTATGTATAGCAAGCATTTGCATATTGGATGATATAAACTACATTTACATGGGCGAAAATAATCGATTGAAGGCCTGATCAGATCAAAAATGTCTCATGTAAACATGTCAGACTGAAGATTACAATCCGATCGAGTCCGAAATTTCATCCCGATTGAGAGAGGTGTCTGTTTCCGATCCTAATTCAGATTGACATGTAAAATCATCTCCCCTGAACATGTGTGCAACATCAGGAGGACGTTTTTCTCTTTATTAACCTTCATTCACTGGCTCCTGGTCCCCCTTGGTGTAGGAGGAGGCGCTAAATGTAATGTGTGGATGAAGATGCCACCCTGCCCTCTACCGCCGTAGCAAAGAAGTGTTAGCATAAGGTACTGATGAACCTTAACTTGACTAAAATGATCAACAAAAACAAAAGTATGATGCTTCAAGAGTCCAAAATGGGGGAAAAAAAAACCTACAACAATAGACACGACTTAAGAACTGAAGGAAAATAAATGTTTGGGGCCAGGGACAAAGAGTAGCTAAAGTTGAAGATGAGCAGACAAGTGTGCTAGTTTGTTTACAAACAGGAAACTTCTTCTACTACTACTAAAGCTTTTCCAAAAAGCTGGAAAGTTTCCACGCAAACAGAGATTTTGAATTTCGAAACAACCAAGGTTTAAATCAGACTGGAGAAATTTTGCATATGTAAATGTAGCCAATGATTCTCAAAGAAATCCTATCCTATGGAGACAAGCCTTGTTTTTTCCACCAGAGGGAAGTTACGTCACATCCACCAAAAGGTGTTTGGCCCCAGCAGAGAAGTATTCAAATATATTTTTACAATTGCTCTCAACTCTGTGTCTCTACTCTCAAATGTGTTTTAGAGAGAATATACAATATTTCCATTTTTAAAACTAGGAAGCATTATAGCATAAGGAAATAACTAGATACAATTCTGAACTTTTTGTGAAAAGATTAGACTACACCATTCATATTGCAAGTATGGATTTCCGAACCTGCGTAAAAGAGGTAAAGCTGATTAAAAAATTGTTGCAAACAACACTAATTCAGATGAAAAAGAGGGGTGGGTTAATGAAGTAGAGGTGACCGGGTATAACTAAACAGCTATATTTTGTAATTGATCATCTCACCATTGCAATGCTAGTGGTTGTGTCTTACCACACTGTCACTACCACAATCCACAAACCAAGAGAGAAAGAGAGGGAGGCAGAATACCAGTCCTGTCATTATTAAACATAATTTAGTTGCAGTGCACAATACTCCACCCTGAAGACTGCTGGGATGTAATTAACCTTTTACCCCTCTCAAACACGATACACATACTGCCCTTAGGCTTCTGAGTCTGAAATCTATAACCTTAAGGAACCATGATGTGCAGTGGTACACCCCTCTTTAAAACTGATTTAGTTTATCCCCATTATGCATCATTCATAACTCAGCAACACCAAAGTCCTCATCTTTTTCTGAGTACTTATGCCACTTTCTGATCTTGGTGAGGTCCTGCCTTATCAATGCAACCTTCCTTCTACTACTCCCCCATCCCCCATTTCATTTTGCTGGTTTTAAGAGCCACTGCATCAAGATACTGTGGCCTAAGGCTGCTACCTCAACTCCACTTCCACAAGTTTGTCAATAAAAACACGCCTGGGTGTGTTGCAGAAGATGGCGTCTGCTCTGATATCGCCAGGTTTCTCTCAACAAATAAAACCCAACGGCTTTCATCACTCACATGCCTGCAACAGCTGTGAGTCATGGCCCGGTAATGAAAACGCAATCAATAAGACACCCCACAGGTCAAACAATACAAAAAAACAGCCACAAAACCTCACTTATTACTAGCCACAGATAAACCACACCAGCCTGAACTTTTGGGAGATCTTCTATTAAAAATTGTAACATTGGCTGCCTTTGTAATTATGTTTAAGATTTGATATCATAGTAATTAATAAGTAATTGCATGTACTATGATGATAAATGAAGCACTCAACTTGATTTTAGGTAGAGTAAGAAGGCTAGTGTTTCCATTATTTTACTGTAAACAGTAGACAATAATATTTAGCTCCTTTCCTCCTTGAGGTACCCATAAAACCAAGTGCAGCTTCAGAAGCTATGTAATTATTAAACAGAGCCTTAAACATATTCATAGATGGAACTGATTTGAAAAGGAATCAGTGCTACAACTGCAACTTTGGATTGGATTATCTACTCAGCTGCTCACAAACTTGTATCGGGCCACAAGTAAAATCATCCTATGCCTCAGAGTTACACTGTGGTATGGCAGTCGCACTACACAGGTGAAGGAGAACTTAGAAAGGGGGATGAGGACACCATAGGGGATTGTGGTATGTCGTCCACAGGATCTGGATTACATTTCTGCTTCAAGATTTAAAAAAAGGGGTCAGAAGCATTGTCACAGATTCCACCCACCCAGGGAATACCATCTTTGTCATACTTCTGGATAAAATATCAGGAACATCACACCAAAACCAAAAGGACTCAGAAACAGTTTCTTTACCAAAGCTTTAAATGCAATCAATCTTCTGCAACCAGACACTAAATTCCCAGCTGAAAACGATGTAAACCAGCACAAGATGTACTTTTTGTAAATACTACAGCTTACATTCCATACACCCTTATTTTTTTCTCAACATTTTTAAAGTTTTGGTCTCAAGTGTTTTTGATTTTTGTCTCTGTATTACATCTATATTTTTAACTTGTGACCAAACTTTTATTTTGGTCACATATAAAAACTCTTAAATCTTCCAAGATAAAACATCAAACAAGGTCACTGTCAGAGACCTGTAGTTGTGGAGCTGTATCCACGGCTGATAGCCAGACTCTAGACAACTAGTAGTTATTCTCTCTAGAATTCTGTCCGTTATAGAAGAGTGACACGAAGAGCCATCATTGAAAGACATAATCAATCTGAACTATTGCAGCCTTGCACTATACAGACGAAACAAGTGAAAGATGATGCTCCATGATCGCTGTAATGAAAAACTGTTTGACCTTCGTGAAAAACTGTTTGTGTTGGAAAACTAGCACTACACATCACCATCCCTAACATTAAATGTGTGATTGCTTCGTGCTGAACATGCCACCCCCTCAATTAAAAGTTGCCATGGCCGCATCATATACTGTTGATACAGTTCATCAGGAGGTTGATGAGCTCATATTTTAAGCTTGAGCATTTATAGGCTGATGGACTAAAGCAGATGATGATCTCTCCTCAGAAGAACGACTAAACATGCTATACTGTTAGAGGTATGATGGAATGGTTTGTGTTAAGATTATTAATTTGATTGATTCTGTTTAAGTGAAAACCCAAATTTATTTGAGGTTCTGTAAAATAAAAAAAACTGATGTTCACAGGTAATTTCCAACCAGCCTCACTGAGCTTGAGCTGTTAGCAAAGAATTGTGGGAAACGTGTTTCTCTCTAGATGTGAAAAGCTGGTCGAAACTTACCCCCCAAACACTAGTAGTTGTAAATGCTGCATGGACAGTTTCTACAAAATGCCATGTGACAGTATAATGTGACAACACATTTATGTTTAAGTATTCAAGGTTTCAATAGAAAATTTACTAAACTTATTTTTGAAAATTTTATCCACAACACACTGTGTCGGTCTCTGACTTCATTAGTTTACACAGTTCTTCAAAGTTTGTAGATGTAATGTGAAAAAATACGGCAGTGTTCAAAAGGAATAAGTCATTTTGCACGACTCTGTAAATTTTATGTGACTGAATCATTAATTTCCCAAAGAGCTCTTTTAGGGATGAAATTAAGGGTTTAACTATGGCACTCTTTTTTTATCTTTTTTTTTTTTTTATCTCCAACTAACTTGTAAACTTGTCTCCTACTTAGGAGACTTTTTCATTTCCTCAACAAAATTCTCTCAACAGGGTTGTAAAAAAAAAGGAAGGCATTATAGCAGAACACACACCTTCTGTGTAACAGGAGGAAACATGAGTAATAGGAAGTCTTTTACTACCTTTAGTCAATGGTGTATGTCACAACCAGTGTGTTCATAGCACCGGATAGAGAACCCAGTCCTGACATAGTCCAGGCTGGGAGTAACAGCTGAGTAATTTTAATGACAGACAAATAACGACGTACATGGCAGCAGGGAACAACTTCAGCTGGTGACTGGAACACAGTGGGTCAGAGGCAACTTTTGACAAACTGGCATCTGAAAATAGTAGTACTGCAGAAACAGGAAATAGAAAGCAGGTGATTTGGCAGGTGTGTGGAATCAGATGATTATGACAGCTGGAAAGGACAGGAGGCATCTGGTGTCTGGATGGAAAAATGGAAGTCTGGCGTTTGGCCCTTTTCTTAGTAGATACTGAACCTTGACTTGACATTGCAGGAAAAACGGCCCAAATAAGACAACAGTCTGCTGTTTTTGCTTTTCTTCACCTTTGAATGTTTGAGATTTAAATCCGGGTAAGAACAAAAAGCTGTTTAAATCAGTTAATTTATTTAAAAATGCAGAAAAAGATTAGCAAGCTGCTATGTTAAAACAGCAAGATAACCAAACCAAACATTCATTTTAAAAAAATGAGTGAGTCTTTTACAGATCTGTTCCACTTTTTTTGCTGAACTGTTTTCAGGATCACATTTACTGTACATTATTACTTTGACTAGGCCACTCCAAAACCTCCCTTCTATTTGCATCCTCCTTCAGATCTTATTTGATAAAATCCATGTTTTTATGAAAGTGCACAGTCCGACATTTGTGAAATTTTTCAATATTGTAGATATGATCTATTTTTTTAAAATATGTTTTTTATGTTGGCTTGGAAAAAGTCTTTTTTTTAATAGTCTGTAAAATATTTTCTGTGAAGTTCATTTTCTTTTTTTTTTTTTACCCAGTCTCCTTGTTAGTGGTGCATCATGAACAGGGCCATGTTTCACAAAAGCTGAATTCAGAGAACCCAGGATAAGAAATAAAGCCAATCTTGACCTAGCATGAGGGGTGCATTCTGGCTTCATCTATTTCACAAACTCAAAGCCAAGGTCAACAGGTGAGGCTACCTCAAGCCAGGTGTAAGCAATCAAGCTAAATGATTATTTGTATAGCAAAGAAAAGTGAATCAACTAAATGCCTAAACAGCATAAAATACAAATTCCCTAAACACATCTCTTAAGTGAAAAGGTTATAATCTAAGGAGTAACTTGTAGTTAAAAAAAAAAAATACTAACATAAATATGAACAGTGGAAGTCAATGTGGCAATATGTACAGATTTCACACTTTATAAATTTGTATTACTTTTTTCTCTGATCATTCAATCCCTCTTTAGCAAAGCGGTTTAAGTCTTTGCCTTCAATGTAAGATATTTGGGATGCATCCTGAGTATTTTGTGAAAGCAATCCAACATGAAAAGCTTTTATAAGGCAGCATAAGACTTTTATATTACAGAATTCTGTTATTCCCAGAATTCCCAGAAATTCATACCATGAGGAAATCCTGTATCCAAAAAATGAAAAAAGGAGGCCACCTGTTCCAAAGTTTCTTTTGTGATGTGCAACCTAATTCCTGTTACCTACAACATCCTAGAATCCCTCCTTTATGTACTTGCTTTTGCTGTGGGAAGATAAATAAAATGTTTTCATTTCCTTTTAATGTGTAATAGTTTTTACTTCCTTAATTCACTTAAACTTTGCTATACGGGAACATACCACGGGCAGAAAATCTTCACCCAATGCAGATTTTCCATGCTCTGTGTTTTTTCCTTAAAGGAAACTGTTTCTTTGAGTGTTAGTGTAATGGGGGCTAAGTTTGCTGACCCAGAATTCTAGCCAAACGAGAGAAAGTTTTCTACTGTTTATGAATTGGATTGTCAGAATCAGTGGCAAGAAAGGACAGCAGCGACCGCATCTTCTGGAGAGAGATATGAACGTTAATATCCGGCTCAGGATGATGGACTGATTTGCAGGCAGGAGAGGGATTATACTGACCTCAATGAGAAACGGGGAGGAG
This sequence comes from Jordanella pulchra, assembly GCA_034780135.1. Taxonomy (NCBI): domain Eukaryota; kingdom Metazoa; phylum Chordata; class Actinopteri; order Cyprinodontiformes; family Cyprinodontidae; genus Jordanella; species Jordanella pulchra. The sequence goes on along the minus strand of JAUZNJ010073276.1, from coordinate 5,746 downwards.
TCCAGAGGTGCGGCTGACCGGCCAGCATGCGAGCGGTCTTGTTCCTGGGAGAAGGCTCCGGACTGCGGCTTTGCCAGTGAGTACGAGACAGAGTCTTTTGGGGTCAATCTTAATCAAGAGAGCAGAAAAGGGGTCAGAGCCGGGAGATCTGATAACAGAGAAGGTTTCAGTCCCAGATCCAGAACCTAAGTACTAAACAAAGCAGGAGTCAAAAACCAGAAGGTCAGATGGCTGATGAATCCGGGAGCGTGATCTGGGGGCAAAAGGGGTCAGAAGCAACAGGCACAAAACAGATCTGATAAGGGCTATGCAAAATCAACTTCTCAGGGGGTAAACAGGTTATTACTTACAGGTAGGTAGGCAGGCAGGCAGAAAGAACACTAGATATGATAAAAATCTGGCATCAGTCTCTGGTCAGAGGTAGGGTTATAAAGGTGGATGTACAGGTGGAGCTAATTAGGGTTGATGAGAGCAAAGCAGGTGGGGATAATGTTCAGACCAGGACTGACACACAAAATCATGAAAGTTAGATCATTAGAAATAGCTCTAGATCCCTTTCCCCACTGATAGAATTTAGTTATTTTTGTCTGTCCTTATTTTTCTTTAGAATATCGCCTGACGTTTTGCTTTTTACTGTTACTCTGCTTTGTAATTTCTTAATTCTACAGGTAGAGAGTTTAGAGGTCAGGTATGTAGCTATGAAATGGGACTCAACTTCTTCCAAAATGTTGGCTAATCTAAACGAATTTGTAATGTAACAAAGTGGGTACTTATATTTTTAATAATGGCTGGGTTGGTTTGCATAGTTTTATTACCTTTATAAATATTTTAACATTTAGAAAAAAAAAACATAATTTCATACTTTTCTCAATTTATTTTTGTCCGATATAATTATCAAAAGATGTTTGACAAATAAGAAATAAAAGTAATTTATTTTTAAGGGTTAATACCTCTTACCTTAGTGCTTTCCCTACTATGAACTACAAATGCATGCTAGATTTGTTTTACTTTAGATTTTTTTCAACTTATTACAACAATTTTTTAGACATACATACCTATTACATGCTAAGAAAATATTTTGTTGGATACTAATTACAGACTATGAAATCATTTAAAAATTACCTTTACATATTAATGAGCAGATTAACCAGATTATAATGGGTAAATCCTAACGTTTGTTACTGTAACAGAAGCAATGTATAAAAAAGTATCTAAAAAAATGTACCCAAAGATTTAAGCCATTGCATTGTGGCAGGAAGTAACTGCTCTACTAAACCACACAGAACAAACTAACCTAACAAGAAGTTTAAAAATAGTTCCTTAAATCTAACTGTATATAAACCATCCTAATTAAGTTTTCCTCTCTTTGAAAAAGTCAGCAACTGAATAGCTGTTACCCAATTTAATTTCTCTTGGTTTTACAGCTATTGAAACCAGATACTTTGCTAGTAAAATTTGAGTTAATGTACTCAACCACACTGATTGTTAATTGTCATCATTGCTTTTTAGGGTATATTCTACAGTGTACTATTGTATCACTTTTCTCTCTATGAAGATCAAAAGAAAAATCCTCTATATTTTAAACCTTTGTTGAACACTGCTGTTATATGTTAGACTGGACTCCATCCTTCCCACCTCTTTGTGGACACTGCTTTGGGCAATAAACTAGGTTTTGTAATTTGAAAGTAAAGCAGCTCCTGTAACTTCCTAACTCAATCCACTTTTATGTATGTCACCTGCTTCAAGAGCACATTTTTGTCCAACTCAAAGTATACCAGCCATTTTAAGCTTTTCTTAAACATTTAAGCCCGTTTAAAGCATATTTTAAAAGCGCTACCTGAATTTTGTTCTCTATATTTTTCTGTCGTATGTTTGTTCACACTTATGCTGCACAAGGCTGTTATGTAGCATAAGCACTAACATATAAACACACATGTGCATGCATGCAACCTGCTGCTTTTGATCTCAAGCTCTCAAAGTGGAGGCATCAGCCACTCCTTCATTCCAAAACCACAAAGACCTTTAGCAGAGCATATTTCACTCTCCCTCCTCTGGATCGAGTGACACTGATAAAAGCTTTCAGTGAAGGAGTGGAGATGTGTGGGCTGGGGCCTGATGCGCGGCTAATGCGTATTCTAATGTCTGAATGAAACACGTCTGCAATAGCCTGTCTCAAGGTCAGCACATAGTGACAAAAGCTGCTGCATTTTATACGAATATCTGAGGTTGGAGGCAAATGTGCACTCCGAGAAATATAATGTTTTGATGACTGCACATAACATTATGAACTCATTAGCTCAGTTGTTGGTAGACACAGTTGAGTGTAATGACATGAGTCCTTGAGAAGTGAAATGAGCCTAAAATGATGATGATGATGATGATGATGATGATGATGATGATGATGATGATGATGATGATGATGATGATGATGATGATGATTCTTTATTGTGATTGTTATGTTGCTGTCATTAGACTTTTTTTCTTTGCTTCTTCAAACCTTTTCTTCATGATATTCCTTTACCCTAATATACTCTCCCTCTCTTTATCTGCACTTGGCCAATTAAGTCACCATAACACCAATAACGGAGTTGAACCAGTACAGATTTTATTGCATTGTATGTGTTTCAAATGATATAGCAATAAATTACCTCATTAATTGACCATGCCTTAAATTCACATAGTCCAAGTGACCTAAAATATAGTCACAAATCATAGCTAGAAATCCAAAGTAGATGTTAATTCTTAGTGTGTTTTCAAGAGTCCATTCTGTAATTTGAGTAATTTATCAATACTGTCTGATTTAGCATTTAGTCTCCTTTGCTAATTCTGCCACAAAACTAAATCCAACAGTTTCAACTCTTATTGGGTTTCAAACATCAAGATCCAAACATTCTCTTTGTCTATCAGCATAGTTTGAATATACTCCTGTCTTCCTTCCTGTTTCTCCCTCTGTTGAGTCTTTATATGGGGTGATCAGATCTGAATAGTCCAACAACCTGACCCTCAATATGACTTAAAAGATAAGATAAGGTAAAAGATAACCTCATTACTGTACACCCCCAGCTACTATGTCCCTTGGGGGTCATCACTATAAACTCCTTGCACTCCTCATGGCACTTTTTGCTCCTGGACGGTTTCTTATCTACTCAGAATCCTTTGTGCAGCAAGGCCAGGAGCATCTGTGTTTGTTAAGACCAGTGTGATTTTTGGGGGGATCTGTCCTACTTCTCTAGTGGTTTTGCCTTTTTTGTCAGTCTTGGGGATGGTGATCAGACCAGGACTGACACACAGTCATGACAGGTAGCTCTAGATCCCTTTCCCCACGGATAGAATTCAGTTATTTTTGTTTGTCATTTTATTTCTTTAGAGTATAGCCTGACGATTTGCTTTTTACTGTTACTCTTCTTTTTAATTTCTTAATTCTACAAGTAAGGAGTTTAGAGGTCAGGTATGTAGCTATGAAATGGGACTCAACTTCTTCCAAAATGTTGGCTAATCTAAACAAATTTGTAATTTAACAAAGTGGGTACTTATATTCTTACTAATGGCTGGGTTGGTTTGCATACAGTAGTTTTATCACACAGAGATCTATATTTTAATATTTAGAAAAAAACATAATTTTGTACTTTTCTCAATGTATCTTTGTCTGATATTAAACATTTTCAAATTATCAAAAAATAAAATAAAATAAAATTATTTTTAAAGGGGTTTTTAGACATACATACCTATTACATGCTAAGAAAATATTTTGTTGGATACTAATTACAGTCTATGAAATCATTTAAAAATTACCTTTACATATTAATGGAGCAGATGAACCAGATTATAATGGGTAAATCCTAACGTTTGTTACAGTAACAAATGCAATATATAAAAAAGTATCTAAAAAATTAACCCAAGGATTTAAGCCATCACATTGTTCTGATGTGGCAGGAAGTAACTGATCTACTAAACCACATTTTGTCAAACATGTTTTGATCATTTGAAAGCCTTTTTTGTCAATCTTTATGCAGTTTGTTGTTGAAAATGTTGATATGATCATTTTGCCTTAATTATCTGTCATACTTTGCTTAGTCAAGGAGACTGAGTCAACTGGTATAAAAAAACCTTTTTTACGGTGACAAGCAGAGAACATAGTTTGGATTTGTGCTTCAACAAACAAGTATAGTGCCTTTTAAAACACACTGATGTCTAGCTATGGACACTATAAATGTGTTCAATGAAATTTAGCACTACTCAAGTCAATACTATCATTTAGTAATTGTCATGTTTGGGTTTTTAAAGTGCCGAGCCCACATGCAGAACACCAAGACAAAAGAGCTTTATCAGGTTTAAGATGTTTATTTTAAGAGATGTAACTGAGGAGCAAGACGAGAGCCAGGTCCAGGGAGGAAACACCGGCTGAAGCAGACACTGGGAGAAAGAGCAGACTGATGAGTTCACGACCAGTTGGAAAGCTGAGTGGCAGAGCGTCATAAGAGTGAGTCTTATTGTTTGGAGAAGGGTACCAGGTTTAGAAGGGAGGTTTTGGTATCCGGGGTCTTTGTTTCCTGTGTGGGTCCAGGAGCAGCGGTGGAGTGCAGTGGGAAACGGACAGGATGGCTCAAGGTGGTCAGATACTCCAGGAACTGTTGTGCTGCCAGTCGTGGGGCTTAGAGAATCCAGGAGAAGAGAGACTAGGAGTTCGGGCATCCAGTGAGTAAACACCACGGCGTCACGAAGGGAGGTTTGCTCAGGAAAGAAGCCAGGAGCAGACGGCAACCAGACTTCCAGGAGAGCACCTGAAGTCAACGAGGAAAACACAAGAAGTTAGTTACTTGTGGGAACAAGTCAACGAGGAGATTATCAGGAGGTTAAACTCAGGAGGCTCTGTGGTACCAAAAGCTGGCAAACACTCGGCTCCGACAACTGGGCAGCAGTGCAGAGAGGATGATGAGGCTGAGTGGAAACACCTGTGCCGCTGAGAGCCACACCACACTCCAACCGAACCTGGCGCCATCATCTGGTGGTGGAAAAGGAAAGGAGAGAAAAAAACCCACAACAGAATGGCAAAGAGCCCCGGATCATGACAGTTTTCAATACTACTTATTTAATTTTTTTTCCAAAATCTGAAAAATGAAAAAAGAAACAGAACAAAACACGAGAAATACAACACCGTATAAATGTCTGAAAAGGAATCCGACGAAGCCTAAGGTTATTTTGCACACCCTTCAAAACATCATTACATGAACAAAGGGTCGCTGTAAATGACATGTATATGCTACATCACAATTTCTAAACTAAATCTTATAACAATCCACGTGGTGCAAAGATAATAATTTTATCCTTAACATTTTTTCAAACTGAATTAATGTTGAACAATCTTTTAGTGAAACATATTTCCTAGGTTTAACCTTACTGAAATACAATGTTGCTTTATTTTTGTTCTTACATTAGTTTTTTTTTTTTTTTTTACATTTCACTTCCTCTGAAATTATATACAGGCTCTCTCTTTTTAAATAATCCCTGGATATAAACAGGCAGTTTATAATTATTTGTTATACATAAATTAGGCAGCTTGTAATAATTGAATTTAAATATTGCCAGAAAAAAAAATCTATTTGTTTCTTCTAAGCTTGTACATCTAGAGAGACATTCTACTTTTTTATTTTATTTTATTTTATTTTTTTTACAGAGTTTATCACGTTTGCCAGACTAAATTTACAATATGGCATTAACAAAAATAAATTCTTAGAATATGAACAAA